>WOGO01004166.1:0-13530 GCA_015342085.1 Leptinotarsa defecta | reverse complement strand
TTTTATTTTTGCTTAATCTTTTTTAATATTTTTTCAGGAATTTTAAATCAATTTTTATTATATTAGACTATGTAAGACCGAACTGATAAAATACACCACGAGTCAAAAAGTCAAAAATTTTATTTGGGATAATAGGACCACTCCCACAAACTGGATATGAGAAATGACACACATATGGTGTGTCTGTTGGCAATAAAATACCCTATTTTATTGACAGAAAGTCAAATACATAAAAATTATATAATAACTAGTATACTATGTTGCTGTATCGCTGCTGTTCCAATGTCTTGAATCAGCATCATCAATCAGAATCAACGAACTTAGGCGTGCGCAGCGTTATAGAACAGTACTTTCAAAAAATTGTTCCACAGCGCCATCTAGTGGCGAGTTACAGAAAAATTGATAGCCTAAAAACCTTCTCTATGGAAAATTACTTATACATGTCGAATTTCATCACGATTGGTTGAGCGATATAGAAGTTTATCACTTATCAACCAACCAACCAACAAACATCCATTATCGATTGATAGATGGCTTTCCGAAATGGTATCTGCATGGTATCTGCAACAGGTGGATTAGAGCTAGAGGTCCAGTTGAATGGCCTTTTTGATCACCATATTCGAGCACATTGAACTCATATTCACGGAAATATTTCGGAAGTGAAGTTTGTGACACTACAGCTTCCACAGTGAAGATTTTTCAAAGGAAGATGAAACGATCTTTCGAATGAAGTGATAAAGAAGGCGCATTAAAATATATATATCAAAGGTTCATCATCACCGTTCGAGCATTATCTATTACAATGATCTTTCTCCGATGCCTCTATCCAATCCTCATGTTTTACGCAACAGAATTATGCGGTTCATGGTAACCCAAAAAACTGTGAATACGAATATCTACATACAGTGCGAGAAATGGAGATGTGCATTACTGTGGAAAAATCGTAGCAAAACGATCAAACTTTGACAGAAGAGGAGGAAGGCATTCTAAATGAGGCTGAACTCAGTCATCTGGCTGAGCCCGGATAGGCCCAAAAAAACTAATTTCCATAGGAATTGAAATACCTAACCCTATCCCTGCCACGATATCGAGAAAAGTATGTACAATTCCGATAAAGCTGATGCTTCGTATGAATCCGTAAGCAGTTTCTGACCAGACCGCCGAAAACGAGTACAAAAACAATCTACTCATGTGCTCCTTCACGCACTCCAAAAGGTTCAACCAGTTTGTGAATCCTGACTGTTACAGGATGGACGAGTTTCTATCTACATACACGATCGACAGTAGGGCAGTGAGTTTGCAGCCGAAGCAATTATTGCTACATCACTTCATAACTTGCTTCCCACTTGCTACCCCAGTTATAGTTAGAACGTGTCATTTTGTGAGATAAATCGAACTTCCAGAAGTGTGGGTAAAAATTCCATGTGAAATCCGATATGGAATAATCTGTTTAAAATATGTTTGTCCGTTAATCAGTCGTTAATAATAATAATAATAATAAATAAGTGGTCTTTATTTTTATCATAGTAGAGTTTAGCTTACGTTATTCTACCACTCAACCATATGTATATGCTATGCAACATTTTATGCTGTATAGCATATGCATATGGTTGCATATGGTCTGTCCGCATGCTATGAAACATTTTATGTTGCATAGCATACAACATAAAATGTTGCGTAGTATGCGGACGGAATCAAGGGTAGGCAGCAAGATGCGGAAGAGTTTATAGGTTTCCTTTAAAATGATCTCAATGATGTAATATTGAAGTTCATGGTTATGTTCAAATGAAGATGGAAAATCTCCTGTTGACTCTGCTATGGGCAATGCTTCGAGTGGTTAGTGGAAGGTTATCAGATAAAAAATAATAGCTGAGTAAACAAAAGGATCAACTTTGGCAGTACCCCGATAAGCGACATCCTTGAGGCGCAACTGAAGCCGAGTATAAAACGTGCCAGAAATCACATTACTGAGATTATCCAGCATTTCCTCACTCTGCTCCTCAACACTGAAAAAGTTAAGACTGTCGTCTCGAAAAACAGATCAGAGGGGATGATTTCGTCGAAAACTAATGACTAGTAATTGCGTTTAAAGATGAAAATTAATTTGATACGTGTTTTGTCGAAAACACAATCTCCTGAAGAAAAGCAGTACAAACTATTTGACGGCGTGTTTCACAACGGCAAAGAGGCCAACATGGGACAATACCTAACCGATGCCTCCCTCGTCGTAATCAACTGTTGTTTGGGGTACGACGATTCCTCGGTCAAGATCGTGTAAGAAAGATACATGCTGACGCCCCAGCAAACGCGAATTCCTCAGCTTTTGTTCTACACGCGCAACGATACGATCCGACCTAAATAGAGTTTCTCTATTTTTTTGTTGGTGAATACGTTTTCAATCATCAGAACTCCACATGGGAGCTGACGCCCAGTACGTACCATCATCTCACACCATTATCTCCACCAGGATACTGAAAACCCCTTCTTGTCGGTACCTAAAGCTGTTAATCAGAACTTTACAAAATCCACAATTCCACCACTAATACAAGCGGATGGTTCGATTGCAACAAGAGCCATGGAAAAATTAATTTCCTAGCCGAACAATTTGGGTCCCACTCCACAGTCGGTTTTCTGTGAAACACACCACCCACTATTCTCACGCTAGAATCCATAATGCCGGAAATTCCTTTTCGACAGCGTCTAGTCAGGCGAATTTTGAAACAGCTCAATATCAACAAGGCGTCTGGCCCTGATGAAGTGCCCGTCATCATACTTGAAAAGTGCGCTAATGAATTCGTACAAGTATTTTGCAGACTTTTCAACCTGTCTGACAAGAAAGGGGGTTTTCCTTCGTGTTGGAAGATTGCTCGCCTTCAGCCTATTTCCATAAAGGCCAAGAAACATCTTCCAACCACCTTCAAACAAACTATAGATCAGTAGCTTTGCTATCAGTAATATGAAAAATCAGGGAGAAAGTCATAAACCACCATATCCTCAAATATTTCGAAGGTTTCAACATCTTGAGCGATCATCAATATGTGTTTCGGAAACAAAGATCAACAGGCGACCTTTCACCGTATGTCACCCATATTTGGAACAGCACAATCGAAAAACATGAAGAATCAAGATCTGTGGCGCTTGATATTTCTAAGGCCTTTGACCGTATGTGGCATGAGGGTTTGCTGGCCAAATTTCGATGCTATGGCTTGTCGGATCATGGATTTAATCTCCAGCGATTCAAGTCCAATGTGAATCGCACAGGTACCGCTCCGAGAGCGCCTTGAAGATTTTGCTGTGGTGCTTTTGTTTTGTTCTTGAAAAAATCGACCACTTCGGGACTCATCATCGGGGCTAAAATCTCCGGAACGAAATTTCGCAAACCAACGTGGAACAGTGCGTTCAGTAACACTATCATTGCCAAATGTCCGATAAATTGTTTGGGCTAATTCGACAGCCCTTTGATTCAATTTGAATTCGTAAGTACAAAATTTTCTATCAATTAGTATATACCACGAAACAGTTGTATGGATATTCATTGAGATATGGGGCTATGAAAACTTTTGGAACAACCTGATAGAAAATGGAAAACTATGAAAAAAATTACACAAAAATTACTCTCCTTCACATTTTTCTAAATGATCCTCATTGACATCGATCGGCTGATATTTTTTTCAACTCTGAAATGTCCTAATTTTCACTCATTCAAGAAAAAGTAGAAAACTGTACTTGGTTTTAATCTCAAGCAAGGAAACTAAGAAACTCGAATATGCATTGTTCAAAACAGGGATCTATTTATGTCCGTATATCAACGGTGAGTCAAGTATAGACAATACACAAATATCGTCCCATTTTCCAGATTTAACTTTCTCCCACAACGGCGTACAAATTGCATCGGACGCTGATCTCGACTCGACGTTCACTTCTTGTATACCCCATAGCCGCCTAAATAACCATTATCTCCTATTTATATAATAGCTGTCCCGATCGTATTGGCGCCCCGAAGTCGTCCATACTATGAAGCGTGTGTCAAGAGACGGGAAAGAATATTTCTCCTTCAGTTTTCCACCGTGTTCGTCAACATTCGGATCTTATGTGCGTTAGTTTTCTATTTGTTTTCGGTTTCTCGGCTATTTTCGTGTTAGCGCAACAGGGTCTGCTACGATTTCCGCGAGTGTTTTTGAATTTTCGGTATATTTTAGTGTCTGTTATTCGGTCTGAACAATAACTCTAAGTGTTGCAAAGTTTCTCTTGATAGTGATCCCATGGTCCTTATTTCTGGAAATCACCTCAAACTTGAATAAACTGGGATTCAAGAATGAGAAAGCGCTAAACAAAAAGTGGTTTAAAAATTAGGTTATGTAAATATCACCAAACGAAGTTTCTTAGTCTTTGTTTCTTCCTAGTAATACTATTATGATTTTCGATGAATCAAGTGCCCTAGTATGAAATCCCAAGGTTTTCCAAAGAGTAACAATTGTGTACACAAGTTGAAACTTAGCCCTTCATGAACTTTTTCCTGCTGACCTACTGTAGTTCCAGAATAATATTTCCTTTCCAAATTAACTATAGTGATAAGCCATTTTCTCAGATTTATGAAAACAATTTTCTCACACATGGGCATGCGTTTTGCTAATCAAATTCTAATCAACAAAAAATAACAAACTTACAGATGAATCAGAGCATTCATATTCATCTGGACGAACTTTCTCTTTGTTAAGGGGGGTCATATCCAAATGCAACAATGGATCCCTTCGTTGAAATCATTATTAACGTGATATCAGGAATAGCTTTCGTATCCAAGTAAGAAGGAAACACAACTATGATCTGGTATCTGTAGACTAGGAAGGGTGACTGTAGACTCATAGCACTCAGGCCACATGTGACCCCTTCTACATCCTCCCGAGGAGTTGTCCTCCTAAGTCATCGTCCACCTTTCCAAGAAGGTGAACAGGTCACTAGGAGACATCTCCTTTATATTGGCAGGTGTAGGCTAAAACTCACCGAACACACACTGTCTTTGGCAACCTTGAGGAGTCGCACGGTGGCCTCCGCGAAGATTTTGGAAGGTGCGCAATATTAATATCGTTGCGCGGCTTCTTCAACCTTCTTGGGGTTCCCTCCATGGAGGTGCACAAGTGAGGGAGGTTTTCTGCAAGGGCAGCCGGTTCCTTGCCTCAAGGCGGAGCTCTTGGCGCCCCGCAGGAAATGTTCTTGCTGTTGGAGGTGATCTGCTATGTCCAGGCTCATTTCAAGCGGTAGATTGGGGTGGACATTTCTGTTCATCCCCAGCCACCGCCTTAGATTGAGGTGAACACTTCTGTTCAGCCTCGGGATTGGTTTTTGTTTTGATTGTTCCTGTTTTTGTGTGGTTTCATTCATGTGTGTTCCCACAAGTAGCAAGGGAAGAGTTGGTAACCTCTGACAGAGCCCTGCATTACCAGAGGCAGACTGATTACAATGAGGTTTCGCCCAGTTCTCCAAGGGGATCGTTCGTGACCGAATATCACCCTGCGGCCATTCAGTTGTCGGCACGATTCCTTACACCTTAGCTTGGGTAGGCTGGTCCACGGTGACATGTTTTGCAAAGGCTTTTGGGTGGGTGGGTTTAGTTCCCCTCACCATACTGCCACTGACCAGGAGTCGGGCCACCCCGTCCGTAAGACCACATTGACTTCTCGGTTAGGGCCTCCAGTCCCCTGGCCATTTCCCTATCCGCCACCTAGAGACGAGCCCTATAGTCAGTCCAACCCACGGGAATCAACTATGATATGTTCTTTCCCTCCAAATTTCCTCAATTTTTCATGTTTTTCAATAAACGCATTCTCGGTCACAGACGCAGTGTGCCACACCTTTATCTTAGTATTTTATTGGTTCCATCATTCGATCAGTCTTAGGCATGGTGACAGTTCTATATTACAAATTTTGAAATCGTTATACCAATGTTCAGTAAATAATTATTCATTGATTGAATAACTATATAGGTATCCACTTTTTGTGGTGATTTCTGCGAACAATGATATATCCAATCGATTGAATACCAATACATGATTCGTGATTCATTCATTTAGTCATCTGTTATCATCAGTTTCATTCCCAGTGGTTTGATTTTTTCCAAGTTAAGTTCAGTGTGTTGATTTTTTAAATTCCAGTTCTGCTCTAAAAAACAATGTTGGGAGAATAATTTCTTTGGAAATAGGTAATTTACATAACCAAAAGTTCAGTGATGTGATGAGAGATTTTAGTTGCAGAAAACATGATACAAGTTTCAATTTTTTGTGAGCGTAACGTCACTAAACGAAGGAAGAATTTGAGGAGAATGTCAGAGGTTTGTAAAAAACATATCACTTTTTAACTATATATAGAGCGTTCCAATGAAAACTTGACCCACCCTGTAAGTCAGAAACGGACATGTAATCGAAAATTTCAAAGAACACGTCAATTTTTATTTCTAGAAGGACTAATTCTGATATAGAAATCATACCCGAAACTTCACCCCCCTGCGGTCAGCAACTATCCCCCTTTTTTTTCAATGGCATAGGGGGTCGAATGATACATCATTTGGAAGGTCTTTCGTCCCTCTATTACCTCCAAAATTTTATTCGATATTGGTTCATTCATTATTGAAAAATTTCATTTTGAACGTTTGATTTGAGAAAAAAAAAAGAAAATTCGCTGTCGCTCATTTTATTGAGGAAATCAAGAAAAATAATATCAATGGCAATACAATCAACAGATAAAGTGTTCAAGATGATCTTCATCAAGTCCCATACTATAATACAGTCTACTTTCGAAAGCGTTCCTTATTGAAGATATCCGGAGTCAGAAATCTGCATCCCGGAACAATTCTCTGTCGCAGGTCTTCTAGATTTGTAGGCTCAGTAGAGAACACTTTCATCTTCAGGTGTCCCTATAGAAAGAAGTCCATCGGTGTGAGATCAGGTGATGTAGCTGGCCACTCCACTGGACCCCTTCTGCCTATCCAACTTATTGGAAAACATCAAACATCAAACTTCAAAATATGGGGGTGCAGCGTCCTGCTGGAATGTTATTTAATTTTCTACTGAATTGTCATCATTTTCTGAAATTTGTATGATTATAGGATCTACACAGAGAATACCTTCAATGAAGAATGGTTAAGAAATATGATTAACAAGAATGCAGGCCCAAACATTCAATTTTTGTGGAGTTCGTGAATGTGTTTCCATCACCAAATGAGGATTCGAATGGCTGCAGTAACGACAATTATGTCTTTTCACTTCACCAATCAACATGAAAGAACTTTCGTCTGAAAAACCTGTATTGTATAATAGGTTTGGGTTTTTGGTCAATTTCTCGCTGAACACCTCACAAAACTGAAGTCAATGATCAGGATCATCTCTATCTAGTTCCTGAACTAGCCTTATTTTGAAAGGATGGCATTTGTTGGCTTTCAAAATCCGAAAAGAAAGTTTTTGGCTTCATACTACTCCAGAAGTTAGTAACCCTAAAAAATATAACCCTTTCAATGTAAGCAAGATTTCTTTTGTCTGGGATTTATTCAAATAGGTGAATGAATGTCATCAAGATGTCATCGATGACATAAGTAAATCAATTAAATCAATCGAATTGTTTGTTTTTTCTGATAATACTATCAGGATTGGTACTGAAGAACCCTAAGTCAAGTGTCATACGGCGAAACATCGATTTCTACCAGTAAGGATGACAGTGTTCCATGTCAATGAAATTTTTACCCTTCATTCAGTATATTATGTGAAAATCCTGTGAATGATATCCGATTTAATTCCATAACGGATGTTTGGAATTCAAACTGAGTTGAGACACGTGTTTTTTGTACAATTCAATGTTCATTTGAAAGTATTTGTTTAGAAAGAATTTTTTTTCGTGTAATTCAATGTTTATATTATGAAAGTAGCTGTTTTAGGAGGGCTTCCTCTTTCAGTTTGTGTCTGAAAGTCACTTTACATGATCTGCACATCTACATATAGAGTCGTATCTTTTGAAATTGATTGCTCTCTTCCTTTTTTTGGAAGATTTCCACATTCTTTGTATCAAGATGGAGTAGTAGAAAGCCAAAAATTTTTTACTCACTTCAGAAAATATAACCATTTCAATGTATACATACGTATTATTGAATTGAATAATTCATGTGTGGCGTGTGATTTGCATTTATTGATCAAGATTTTCAAGATCACAATTCAATCATTATTATTAATGTAATACCAAATCATTCATTGAGAAATCGTTATTTTTGATTGAATCAAATATGTGAATCAAGCTGATTGTTTTATCGAAAATCAAATACAATAATTGCTGTATAACGATTTGAGAAAAATTACTATTTATTTCAAACCTTGTTCACACTTATTTTTGGTTATTATTTCAAATATGAAATAACAAATGAATATGTCATGTTGTGATATCCTCTCGAAAGTAAATATATCGTTCAACTTAAAATGCGGATATGCATAGTGACATACTCGCTGATAACTTTAGCAGTACATTAAATGATATGAATGTTCATGAATGCCGACATGCATGTATTTTCAAACTCTGTGAAAATACTCAAATCATTAAATGTGGTAAAATTAGTTATTTTGTTTCCACGATGAATGTACTCAAATGAATAATAGTGTTTTTATATTATTACAAACCAGAGAATTTACAAAATGTGAAAATAAATATAGGAAACTCACACAGATACAAACAGGAATATAATCAGTATAAAATGATTGATTTTATGATTATGTTTCCAATCTTATAGATACTAATATTCGTGCACAGCCTTGTTGAAAACATAAAGATGAAAATATTATGATACGTACTTCTTTTCTTGGGAAAGTCCGACAACACAAAGTATTTTTTCATCACCATGAATTTAATCAATTGATATGTCTCTGTTATTGCCAGATTCCTTACAATCTTCTGATTTTTTAGAAAAGAAATCTAATACAATTCACTTATGGAATTTATTAAAACGTCAGTCAAGTTAATGAAATGAAAGACCTTGGCATTAATTTTGATCAAAAATTCACCTTCGTTTTCCATATAGACCAAGCTGTGTCATCCGCTGGTTGAAAGTTGGGCTTCATAACTAGAAACACTAGAGAATTCAGATCTGTTTTAAAAAAAAATCTGTTTTTCCGTTAATCAGCTGCCGCCCCCATACGAACGACAACTCTCAGAAGTTGGGAAACTTGTGCGAGCTAAGGACTAACGAGGTCTTACCTTTTAACGTGTGATTTCTAACACGGAGTATATAAAAGTAATAAACACGCTGTTATATGCTTATGAGAGGTGCAAACTTGAATATGGGGCAGGGATCTGGTATCTCATTTGAAAATCCCACATACAGCAAATTGAAGCGTTTCAAAGGAAGTTATTGAAATACTTGCCCTTTCGCATTATAGGTACTTACCCCCAAAGGGGAATTCATTCACTGCATAACAAAACCCATTTTTTTTGTTGCATGAGATTTTCCACCTGTTGTTTACTAATTTAGGCTCACTTATTTTAAATCTACTCATAATTTTTTTCAGCAGCTCTAGTTTGGTAGATACAGGTACTTCCCCAAAATGTATTATCGCTATCGTCAACATCTTACTAGTTTTTGTTTCTTTTTTTGCATGGCTTCCTCTGGAAGGACCTGTGTAACAATCCAAATAGATTTTGTCTCATTTCTGGCAAGTATACATTCAAAAATTATGTTCAAATGTGTCGGACTTCGTGAAAAATGCCTACATGGAGTACTTTCAATGGCCATTGGAAAGAAACAATAAGCCCTGGTTACTGAATATAGTGCGTAAAAGTTGGTGGAGTATTTACGATAATGGTGAAACAACAAAAGGGATCCCTTGAACCTCATCAGTCCTATGATTTGACGTGAATTGTTGAACCATCACGACAACTGTTATATCTGCGTCGTAAACGTAACAGAAATTCTCTGCTAAAATCATTCCAAGTGGGTTTATTCTTCTGTGCCGTCAGTTACTAGACCTGTCCTGACTTCAACTGATACATTAGATCCTCAACCAAGTACATCTCAGGTACGTCTGCACGAAATCGTTCTACGAATGAAGGGAACTGACACAAGCTGCGAAGACAGTGGTAGCGAAGTTGAAGGAGCCGAGAGACCAAGAACATTCAACCAAGAGGATCTAAATGATAAGAGATCTCAGATTATCTGAAGCTTCACCAGTACTTTCAGCTTCTCGATTGAAAGAAATAATTTTAGTCACCAAAGAAACGGATGTCTCATTTCACTACTACTACTACTAGGGAAAAAAATTACTTCCTTTGTTTTCTGAGGAGGACGATTTTGTTTTCTGCAATAATATTCCGGGATTAGTGGCTGGAATGGGATTAAAAAGATATGACACCCTAATGATTGACGTTTGTTTATAGACTCATGAAAACGCAGTCTTGAATGTGTACTTTTACATAATGGCAATAAATTTAGCTCTTTGCCTATTGCTCATTCAACCAGAACTAAAGAAGAAAATTTCACAATATCTCTGGTTTTAGACATAATTGAATACACAGAACATAACTGGCTGATATGCGTAGACTTGAAGATGGTTAATTTTATTTTGGTCCAACAAAGCGGTTATACGAAATATCCGTGTTTCATTTGCTTGTTGGACAGCAGAGTTAAATAGATACATCGGACCAGAAAAGATTGGTCGCTTAGAAACGGAAACGAATTGATACAAGGGAAGTTCAATGTGATAAACCTCCTGTGGTGCCTCGGGAATGTATAATATCACCTCATTCACACATAAAACCAGGATTAATGAAACAGTACGTAAAGGCTCTAAACAAAGAGAAAGAATGTTTTCAGTATATCCAGATTGTTTCCGAAATCGAGTGCTGAGAAATTAAACTCTGGAATTTTTGATGGACCACAAATAAGAAAATTAATGTCACTGAAAGTATGACAACCGCTGATAAATATGCCTGGAATAAGTTCGTTTGGCTCGTAAAAAACTTTTTGAGGAAGTCCGTCGACTTTCCTGTACATGTGAAGCAGTAACCATTATAGTTTCAGTAACTGGATGCATCGTGAGCATTGAGATGCATTTATTTCATAGCCACCTTATTTGATTTCCTGAAAATCTTAGAGGTTTGAGCGAGGAGTAGAAAAAGTGCTTTTATTAGGATATTCACACCATGGACAAGCGCTACAAGGCCTATTGGAGTGAAAGTATGATGGCTGACTACTGTTGAATCATCCAAAAAGCCACATACAAAAGTATTGTATTGTTATATGACCAAAAACCATGTTTCTTTGATGGAAATAGCTACCCTTCATATCTCAAAAAGTAGAGCAGCTAGCAAAAATCTGAGTACAGATTTGGAATCAGAGTATAAAATGCAGCTAAATCCATGAAAAAAATTTCATGCAACAAAAATGATGTTGGGCAATCCTTCTGAATCGATTTGATATTATATCATTGAATACACGTCGAATCTTCTCATCAGTCACATTTCTATATAATTTATCGAACAATAACATATATTATGCTCTGCTCCTACAAAAAATGCATTTTCATGTATTACGCCTCGACTCCAAATACGAGAAAATATTCAATTGTCAGAGTAGTAGAATGAGTGTGAATCTCAGAGCATCAGTAAAATAATGTGTTATAATTTCTATTCGGTATATAACATGTGTGATATTAACATAAGTTCCTTGAACTCCATTGGGAATTGTATCTGAAAGAACCTTTCATTTATAGATTTTTCTCATAATTTTCAATTGTTTATATCAACATTGTGAGGACATATTCATTTACAATATATACCAATTGAATTTCGGTGATAAAAACCAACCAATACCATTTCTTTAATTTTTTTCTAATCCTCGTCATGTTGGAAAAACATCTATGTGTTTACTGATACGTGTTTTATAAAAAAAAATAGAACATTTCTGTTTCGTCAGTTTTCTGCTGATATTCTACATTCTTCTTCTTTGTCTTTTCATCAAATTTGCGAGAATTTCGGACAATTTTTGTTTCTATTGGGACTCCTTTGACATCTGAAAATTTTCTCAATTTTTCCAACGGCCTGATCAAATAGGCATTTTCTATTTGAAAAGTGTTATATTTTCGAACGTTATACGATTTAGCCAAGAATTCATTTCTGAACAAAGTTTTCAAAAATTCCCATGATATTTGACAGATGACAGGATCCAGCATCCGAAATGTTCCTCTAGATGAATAAATTTAAAATGCTCTCAAGAAAAGAAACCAGGCCCCACGTTGGGCTACAAATGAATCAAAACACCCACCTGCACAATACTTTCTTGACCTTCTCTGCATCCCTAGTAGCGGCGACGGTAAGAAACACCGAAAGAGACGGGGCTTTTGGTTTCTTCAATAAGTTATAAATTCCTTCAACATGGACATTTCGGCGAGATGGAAAGTGTTCAGTATCATCTGAGTGGCAGGCTCTCTTGAAGACGGAGAGACCAATATCCCTACCAATTCTCCAGGATTCGCTTGAGCCTGTTGGAACCGTGTTTCGATTTCTTCGATCAACCACTCGAAAGCTCCGGTGCTCAATCTGAACTGTTCGGAGACAGATTTAGGTCAAAGCGTTGATCGCAACAAGCACTGGAAGAGCGAAGTAGCATTATCATTGGCTTGTTTCGAGAGGGGACCCTCTTCTGCTACTATGACGCACTTCTTGAGGAGTTCCTGGACACTGTTGATGACCTACAGACTCATCTCCAATGAGTCTATGAGTCTGTTGGAGCTCTTTTGTTCTGGATATTCCAGATCATTCGCTGAAGGTTACATGGCAGTACTGCTTTCGATTCTCAACCAGAGAAAATATGCCTGATCACTTTTCTGTCGGAGATAACCAAGCCGGATACCACGAGCTGTTCTTCAGTGAACAGCATCCTCAGATACAGCTCGTTGCTAGAGTCAAATCTGAACTTCCTCTCGAAGGATTTGTTGCTTAATTCAACCTTCAGCAACGTCTGGAACTCTACCATCGCCCCACACAAGCCATCTTGTCCATACCCCAACTGATTTTTCAAAAAACAAATCATAACCTAGATTCAAAGTTAATTTCTTAGTAGCCATGGATCGAATAATGATTAATTTTGAAACAGATGATCAACTTCTCTAGGAGCATTGCAAATCGATCAGCTAGTAGAGTAGAGGTTACTGCTTGTGTGAGTCATACGTCTGTTGTAAAAACTGTTTTTTGTTAACCCTCTGTTGCCTCTCACGTACAACAACCACCAGATATGTGGGATTTAATAAGGTCTTACTTTTCAACGTGCGATGCATAGCAGAAGTCGCACATCGAAAAGTAAGACCTCATTATTAGTGACATGAATCTGCCGAAAGTGACCACCCTAGTCTGATGAACGGAAATGTCTACGTATTCATTTTGGTTCACCTTTTGATTTTGTAGTTATCTTGATTAGGTTTGATACCTGTTTTACCCGTTTTCTGTCCCTATGACTTCAACAAGCATAGTCATCAGGCTCGTGAATTATGACGAATTCTCCATATATCC
>WOGO01004165.1:1187-13531 GCA_015342085.1 Leptinotarsa defecta | reverse complement strand
AATTCTTTTCTCAACTGTACGTAAAATAGTCGAAAACAAACGTTATGAACGCAAGACGCGGTGTGATACAAAACCTTTAGATATTCATTTAATAAAATCATTGAAAAAAACAATATACGAACTACAAAAGCGATGACATTCCTACAACTGAAATCATAAGGAAGAAATTGAATACTTCCGGCCATAACATGAGTTGCTATGACAACTCTTCAAAACGTCAAGCAGTCTTGTACGCCTAACATGCCTGCAAACAAAGGATCATGATTAATCGTTGTGCATTGCGGAGGACGTGAAGCATGGCTTTCGAATTCTCTGAAATTATGTGGAAAAAACTTGAGGACTGCAATGTTGACTATCATGAGAACATGGAAGCTAATATTTTCGAGGACCGGTTTGAAAACTCATTGATCCCAAATTTGGATGCGAATAGTCTAATAGTTCTTAACAAGGCTTCCCATCATTCGCGACAGCTCATCAAAGTACCGAATAAAAATTCGAGGAAAGACGAAATACAAAGTTTTTCAATGGAAAACAATCTGTATTTTGAAGATTACTATACTTCAAGTAATTGGTTTTTGGTATAGTAAGCATTGTGATTAATTTAATTAATGATCAACATAAAAAGATGTATTATTACTATAAAAATTACTTTGTTGATACCATAAAAATAGTTCATGAATATTATCAATGAATGTTGTTTTATTGATGAATATTTTCATGAATACAATCAATTTTTGGGCCTAAATGTATTTATTATCTCAAACAATAGTGTTTATTTATTCGATCACTTTTTTTTCATGATAACAGGGAACAACACTCCATCTAGATCGTAGGTCGTAAATGTTGATACGCACAAAATACATTAATGAAGTCTCATAAACGGTTTATAATGACCAAACATATTTTCATCCATGAACGCAAGTTACTGATTTCATGAACGAAATTTTTTTGAGGGCGGAAGATACTTTGTTAATCATTTCTTCCGTTACAACTTTTTTATAGAATAAACAAAATCTAAATTGAAGCCTTTACACGATGAAAACAAAAAACTATAATAAATAATCTTCTCCATTCAGAATAACGAGTAATATGAAACATGCGTTATATTTCGAATTACCTGATCCACAATTTTCATTTGTCAACTACAAACTGAACGCAATTTGTAGATGTGACAAGTGGGTGGACAAAAGTATAATAAATGATTTAGGTTCTGGTAATATTTGTTGAACGGTCATTAATAATTTACATATCACAACGTATCGTTCGATATTATATTTGTTTCGTAATGTTATTGGATAATTTATAACCCAACTGAATACCTATTTCTTGTCAGCCTATCAAATTGTATGAGCCAAATCGCTGGCTGTACGTGCGTTTGTGCGCGCCAAACTCAAAAACGGTACAACGGATTTAGGTGCGGTTTTCTTCGCTAATCTATTATGGTACCCATGTCGAAGTTATGTCAATTTAGAGAGTCATATCAAACATTTGTTGAAAAAAAAAGTTCGTATAGTTCGTAAGTACCATTCATTTGATACGACTAAATCTTTGAAATACATTTATACTTTGTAAAATGTTTTTGTATATTAATCAAAGATAAGCAAATATATAACATTTTGATTACAGGTTACAGGTTTTTACTAGTTATCCTGTGTGAGATGGAACTAAAAGTACACTTCTTTGATTGACTGCTTGTTTATTTTAGGGACATTCATGTTCACTGAGAATACACTATAAAAACATACTTTTGTCTATATACAAAACTCAGGCCTACCGATGGGATCATTGCTAAGCCCGTTACTAGCGGATATCTTCATAAATAATTCAGAGTATAATCTCATTTTGAATAACTGTCTTTGCCATTAACATATTGTGTTCTGGTTTAGATAGGTAGGTGACATATTAGTAGGCTTCTTTTGAAGGTGGTGTATTTCATGAGTTCAGACTTCCATTGTCTAATATAATATAAATTGATTTGAATTCCCTGAAAAGAAATCAAAAAGAATAACTGAAAATAACAAATGTATCAAACAAAAAACCTTAAATTACAAAGAAATAACATAGAAGCCAACAAACAAAAAAATAAAAAAATTTAAATATTAATAAAAGCTGAAAATTAAAAAAAAAATTATTAACAAAAAATGAAAAGTAAAAATTAAAAGATTCCAGACCAAGTTACGTCACGACGTTTCGATTGTTAGTATCCACAATCGTCCTCAGGTGATAACTGGACTTCCTCCGAGATCCGACTATTTATAGGTCATTCGAGTGCTTTCACCTATCCCCTCTTCTCTCTCTCCGCTTCATTGGTTTCAGCGGGAGATGACCGTTTGGCGGGAGTTGGTCGTTTTTCGCTTGATTGGAGGTTTCCATATGTTACGTATCTCTACGCTTGCTTGACTAAATGCGTTGTTGGACAACATATACGCGGCTTCCTTGAATTTTCTCCTAAACCAGTGTTCCTCTTTGTGGATGATTTTAACTTGGGCACACTTGATATTATGTTGATGAGTCCAAACATGCTCTGCTATTCCGGATTTGCTGGTTTCTCCTCGCTGTGTGTGTTTCTTGTGCTCAACAATGCGAACTTTCAATGGCCTCTTAGTTTCACCGATGTATTATTCTCCGCACTCGCAGGGTATCCGGTAAATGTAATTCTTGGAATCGCAGTCTACGTTTGGTGGCCTGGTTTTTGTGAGGCTGCTACGGAAAGTGTTCCCAGATCTGAAGCAGGTCCTGATGTTATACTTGGACCCAATCTTTCTTATCCTTTCCGATAATCCCCTGATGTAGGGAAGTACAAGTACTGATTTTGGCGGCTTCTCTTCCTTGTGGAGCTCCTGCTGTCTTCTAGCTAAAGCCTGTTCTACTATCTCTCTGGAGTAACCATTCCGTTGAAAGTAATTTTTGATTATGTCTAGTTCCTTTTTCAAGACATTCCTTTGTATTACAGAGCTCGAAAGCACGGTCCAGTAGTAGTCCTACATCCATCAATTTATATTTGATTATTATCAAAAGTATCCTTATAATATAGTTGATGTTATGTAACTCAGAATGGTTTCATATTTAGCAATGCTTGCACAGTAATTTTCTTTTTGATTATTCATCTCGTCAAAATGCTTCAAAAAATTGATTGTATTGACAAGTACAGATAT
This sequence comes from Leptinotarsa defecta, assembly GCA_015342085.1. Lineage (NCBI taxonomy): Eukaryota > Metazoa > Arthropoda > Insecta > Coleoptera > Chrysomelidae > Leptinotarsa > Leptinotarsa defecta. Next base: position 10,376 of record WOGO01004165.1, on the reverse strand, counting down.
TTAACTTTTGTAAGGAAAACACGGAACAAGAAACAATTACAAGTAACTTGTCTTCCTTCATGATCGGCTTCTGTTCATCAACATTTGTATAGAATCAAGATCAGAAATGACTAGGTAATCAACCGAACCCCGAAGACTTAGGTAGAAAATTAACAGATGATACATTGGAACCGTTTCAAAGTATGCTCCCACCTGTTCCGTTAAAACTAATTCTTGAAATTACAAAAAAGGTTATAGTGCCAAATGTGACTGTAGAATAGTAGGATTGTTGTGTTCACCAGTGCGAACTAATTGCCAAGCCCGTCTTGGTCACTTGTCTTCAGTCTTGGTCGATTGAACATTCGTTCAATCGACTCCAATAAACGATGATTGTTGAAGTCGTTGAAGAGTATGAATCAGATTGACATTCATTATTATAGTTTATTATATGCATTAATTAGTTTTGATATGAAGTTTCATCAAGTATCGGCCAGTTGTATTTAATTATTGATTCAGATTGAAATATTACCAGAAATCAGAACTACGGTTTGAATCAATCACCTATATCGATATTAAAATAATCATCATGCAGTAAATACAGTATTTTCCCTTAAAACCTCATCATAACAGATAGTGGAGAAGATATATCGAGAAAATCAAGTCACAAAAATGTGCTACCTCACATGTGGTATAAAAATGTGTGCATATCATGTAGAAAACGTAACTTCTTCGACTTTAAGAATGGCGATATCTTAGGAATGACTACTAATTACAACCTTTTTTATAATTGATTCTATCATCCACAATTTTTGTTTGGGCTATATTCTTCATAAAACTTACCGTTTTCATAAAAAAAAAACCAAAAAATATCAAAAATCCTAAAATTTTGAGTTTTGACCTCATATAACTTCATTAGCACAAATGGAATCTATGAGGATTTTATTTCCACTGGTGTAGAAACGTACCTACCAAAATTCAACTATGTTGGATATTTTGTTACTCAAAACTATTAGGACCGGGGTAAATTGGCATTCAACAATAAGCAATATTCCAGAATTTTTGAACTGACACATATATCGAAACACAACTATATTGAATATCATTTCATTCTGAATACAGATATGACTGATATGTTCCATTTAGGGAATGCGTCAAATGACTTCCAAATGATTATGTTGGTTACATTCGTTCTTTCTTATTCTTGTAATTTCTCTTAGATTTTCAATTTCAATCCTTTTCAGGTCTTCTTGTACCTTTTTTGATCAGCTAGGTCTAGGTCTTCCTCTTCTTTTACTCCCCGCTGGTTCTCAATCCGTCATATTTCTCACTCAATACCTTCTTTCATTCTCCATGTGTCCCTGCCATCTGGCTCTTTGTTTATTGATTTCTAAGATTATCCGTTCCACATTTCCCCACAATTTCTGTTTGTTCTTCTGTATTTATTTATATTACCTCTAATTGGCCCCATTATTGTTCGCAGTATTCATTTCATGCCACTCTTATGTCTTCTTCATCTTTCTTAGACATTGACATTGTCTCTGATGCGTACATTATTGACGATCTCATTATTGTTCCATGAATTTTCATTTTAGTGTTATTTGAGATTTCTTTACTCTAAGGTAGTTTCCTATTTACCTGTAGATTTTTGTTGGTTTTCATTATTTTCTTGTCATCTCCATTTCCCTACTTCCAACATTTGCTATTGTGACCCCAAGATATTTATATTTCTCCACCAATTCGGAAGGGTGCTTACTAGTCCTAATTTTGTTTCTTGTCTACCCTTTTCCAACTGCCACAAATTTTGTTTACTGTTTGTGTATCACAAGGCCCAATTTGCTTCCCTCTGTAATCATTTCTTCCAAAATGTTTCTCAATTGCAGGCAGAGCTTATGACACGTTGGAATCAATTTTGTGTATTCAGGATATTCAGACGGTTCACTCCATCTGAAATGACGACCCGGCACTAACATGAAGCTAGTGCTCCAAACCCGATCTGTTGCTGGTCATCCCAACCAAATGAAATTAATTTCAGCTCTTTATATATAGAAAGTTACTTGCGACGAATCTTCCGAATGCACATGTGCCTGGTGATTTTATTTCAGCTTTCTGCGCGGCATTGACTCGGTAAGCTGCAGTTTTTTCCGTCGGATATTTGCCACACTTACCTACAAAATCGCAGGTCTAACATGAGAGGCAAAAGGTGTGGTATTTTTGCCAGAACATGGGCATATCATATACATCTCTCCAAAATATGTTTATTATTCTGACCCTCACACCGGAGTATGTGTTTGTGGAGTTTCATCCGGATTCTGTCTGTCTGTAGCGCAGTACTCAATCCTACTGAATCAACTGTATGCAGAACTTATGACAAGTTGGAATCAATTTCGTTTGTTCGGGATATTCAGACGGTTTACAAAGTCTAAAATGAACCATCCGGCACTGACGAGGAACTAGTACTCCGAAATCGATTTGTCGGTGGTCATCTCTATCAAATGAAACTAAATTCAGCTTTTCATATATAGGAAGTTACTTGCGACGAATCTTCCGAATGGAAGACGTTGCACATGTGCCCGATTGTTTCACTTCAGCTTGCTGCGCAACTTTAACTGGGTTAGTTGTTGGTTTTTCGTCGAGTATCTGGCACAAGTACCTACGAAATCGTGGCTCTCACATGAGAAGCAAGGGTTTGGTACTTCTCCCAAAACTTGGACATATATATTTGCCGTAATTGGGAAGCAATATTCTTCAAATAAAATTTTATCAGGCCATATCTTGAAAGTAATTCAAGTTTTGGTATGTCAATTATTTTACCTTCAAGCGCAAGAACATCCACAGAAAAGTATTTGTGTATGGAAAATGAAAAAATGGAATATAACAATATGACTATAGTTTATAATAAAAACAACAATCTCTTTAGAATTAGATGATGCTTAGAATCATGTATTTGAGACAAATACAGTACCACAATCATAAATCAATCAAGTCATTGATGGATGAGTGTCTATACTTATACGAAATAGTTTCCTTCTCGGTAAACATTACTTAACAATTCACCTAACGGGTCACATCGCAACCGTCGAGAACTCCATCTGTAACATTAAATCTATTTTTTGTTCAGAAATACCCGAGAAATTTGCATACTCACCCCATGTCATGTTAATAACCATGTCAAAACGGTTCGAATCTGGGAGTATTATGTATGCGTGCACACAGAATCCTTCAGCAAAATTGCAGATTGTGATTAAGGTTGACACCGACGTCATGACAAGTAAATATGTACAGCTGGAAGACCCAAACAACGGACTAGATAGATGGGGAAGGCCTTCATGCACGTGTGGTTCGGCTTCTGAAGACTCGATGTAAATTGTTCGAATTAGATTTGGAAGTATTTGATGACAATATGCATATTAGGAATATACAGAGTATTTCTCTCTCGAAAGTAGTGAGTATAGATAGTATCAAACCAAATTTTAACAAATCAGCAAAAAATTCACATACGTTAATATTTGAAAGAGTGGATGTATTAATTTGATATTGGTAAAATTTGAAAACAAAATTCAAGAATTTTCTTGGAAACTCCAACATGATGGTGCCGAATTGCTTGATTTTTTGCTTCACTTTCTGAACGAGTGGAAATTGGGAGTGGTCAGATCATGATTTCGTGTTTACCGTAAGCACAGCATGATTTTTAAGTGAAGACGATGTCGGTCTTGCGTTGCGTTGAAGGAGTGCTCTAAGCACCAGCTCTTGGACTTGTTATTCACGAGCTTCTCAACGAATGCTAATACATTTTTTTATCCGGACTGTCTCGAGTGGTGAAAATAATTGTGAAAAAGGTGGTGAGCAGGTGGACTGCTATTTGCAAATCAGGTTTATTGATGTTCTAAAAGTTTTGATTTGAAATGTTTCAAATAACAGCTAGCAAAAGTTGGAACTTGTCCTGATGCTGTTTTCTCAACCATATTGTAAATGGATAAATAGTATTTTTTTTTCTTTTTGGATAGACAATCTTCATTTTCATCGATACATTTACTTCACTCTATATCTTTATCAGCCATCAGAACCGTGGTCGATTGTTTTATCTACATTATCACCCTTATATAAAATATGCTTGATGCATTTCTGATGAAAATATGCATTTATAGAAATAAAATCACTTCCTGACAAAACGTTTTCTTTGAGAGCAACCAGAACAATTCGTACGTTGCCTAGTCGCCTTTGATAATGTATACGTAATCGTAGACGATACGTTACTTATAAAAACCTTCAGACTACAGACAACAAATCCGGAAAATAGCTTTGATACCGACAGTTAACTCCGACCGTGAGAGTTTTCACTTTTTGTATTAACGAAACAATTTTCAACTCAATAAATCGTCTAAAGATAACGAATTTTTTCAGCACTGTTTTTGTTACTATAGGTATTTGTTCGTAAAACATTACTGCACAAATATGATGCAATAAGAGAAATGCATATTTTGCAAGATTTATAATACCAAATTTCGTCCTAACAATTTTTTAAATATCAAAGGTTCACTAGATGATATTATACTCATTGAATCCATTACCAGATGGCGCTGTTTCACTGCCATATATCTCCATAGTGCTGCTCAGCTGTTACCCTATTTTCCAGACTGCCATTATATGACTAGAAAATTCTTGAAATTTTTCATTCATCATCCATTACCTATTACTTTACGCTAGTCATTCCTTCACTTATCAGAGACCCTCAATGTCAAATGTATGTCACCAGTTCAACTAATGCACTTTGTTGGTACTAGTTGAAACAATTACATTATCATTGTATCACTGCTAAATGATTTCATATTTCAGGAATATATTGATTCTAGAAACACATCTTTGAATACTTCAGTTCGAAGGAAAAAAGGAAAGCGTTTCCAATAAATAGTGCCACAAGCACTATATGGGGCGTCCCTTTGGGAATAATGTGCATAATAAATTTCACTGCAAATCAAGTTGTCACTTTCAACTGTCGAATAGTATTTCTATACAGATTTGCCACCCAAAAAAGATAAAATATTTTTAACCTGCATTAATAAACCTTCATCGTTATATATCATCATCCCCAATTCGAAAGCTTAAACATCTATAACAGAAATTCAGGACCTTTCAAAGAGTTGATTATCCTGCCAGAAAGTTTCATTACTCGGTAAAGTACATAAAGCTTTGAGGAAGCGTATTAATAGTTTTGAAAGAACTCCCTTTTAAAGTTCCTTATTGGAATGTGCAATCTGTTACGGTAAGTAATCAAAGCCTCAAAAGATGGAGGAATAAAAAATGTGGAAATGTTTTGAAATAAAAAAACGAAAATAAATTTTGTTGTAATTAGTTATTAATGCTTTCATTTAAATGAAAATTGGAACAAAAATTAGACGCTCTTGTGTAAGCTGTGAATTGATTCACCGAATTTCATTGAAATGTAAAAGCTAATAACCAATGATTACTCAGAATCCTAATAGATTGTCAAATATATCATGATTTCGAATATATTGAAAGTACCAGCAATGTTCTCATGCTACAGTAGTTAACGCATGACTTTTGGTTAATTTTTCTCCTTCGTGAATTTCTTGAAGGCCATTATTTTGTAAGAATTTTATTATTCAGATATGAACTGTGAATTACATTCTAGCAGATTGGAATTTTTCCTTATTTTATTGGAAATTTTTCTCATCGTTGCCAACCTCCTGGTTGGCAACGATGGAAATAATTTCGACATAACTATTTTTAGTTACTTTAGCGATGAATTTGAGTTTCACCTGATTTTCTTAATCCTAATAGATTGTCAAATATATTATGGATATATTATGATTTTGAATATAATGAAAGTAGGTACTAGTAGTGTTTTGGTGCTACAGCAGTTGATGCATGACTTTTGATCAATTATTTTTCATTCCTGGGTTTCTTGAAAGTTATTATTTTGTAATATTTATTCATTCAGATCAACTGTTCATTAACCATAAGTTAAAAAAATAAAACAATTATGTAGGCGATACCGCTTTTCTTGTGAATATTTTGTTAGTCCAATCACTTAAAATTTGAAAACTGCTTTTCACGGAGAGAAATATCCTCTAATCTAAATGATTTTTATGAATCAGAATTTCAAATTTCCGCTTAAGCCAAACGTTGGCTCCATATGAAAAATCGCCAAAAGCCTTGAAATGTCAGCACTATTTTTAGTTTTTCACCTCAATGCGAAAACCTTTTTATGTAAAATTGAGGTAGATAATATTTTCATCAGAATACATTTATCAACTTTGAGAATTGAATATTTGTCTTCCTGGAGAAAAGGCTACTTTTCAACACCACATACCACCTTTCCTCTCTTTGTTTCAACATACTCTCTTTTTCAAACAACGTAAGTGCTGTTATCTTTCTCTTTTTCTTTTTTGAAAACAACTCAGTTTCCCTTCCTTCAGGTGGTTCATAATTTCAGTTGAGGTTTGCCAATATATTGATATTGAGGTGAATAATAGTGTACGTACATTGTGCGCATGTTTCTGAGACTTGTAAATAAAATATTATTCCTGTCCTTCATCATAACATTTTCCCAATAAATTGTCCATGATGAATTGGGAATTATTTATGTCAATGAATGTTTTTTGTAATGGTACCTAACTCACTGACTGACAAAAAATATATTGATATTGAGGTGAATAATAGTGTACGTACATTGTGCGCATGTTTCTGAGACTTGTAAATAAAATATTACTCCATGAAAAATTGAGAATTATTGATGTCAATGAATGTTTTTTGTAATGGTACCTAACTCACTGACTGACAAAAACTTATTACGAAAATGTATTATTCTAAATCACCATTTCATCAAAAACTTTTAGTTACAAGTAGATATAATTTAGAGATGTCCTTCAACCTAGCGAGTATTTCAACAATTCTTCAAAACTGACATAGACATACGAGGTATTATTAAAAAATATTTCACGTATATAAACCTGATATTTGGGGAATAAACCTGATATTTGGGGAATAAAACTGAGAAAACTATAAACAATTGTCAAACATTTGTTTTCATGAAAACTAATCTCTTTTGAAAAAATACCCCTCTCAATTTATGAAATTGATATTGAAACACCAGTACAGAGTTAGATGTGCCCCTCTTTTCTTGATAAATATCAAGAATAGGTCTTTTTCAGCGCCCTCTGTAGATATCAAATATGGGTATGAAATTGGTTCCTTCGAAAAATTTTGGAGGTATGGTTTGAAAACTGAATGAAGAGTCAAAATTTTGAGGGTCTTTGTGATTTTCGATGTGACGACGAGAGCAAAGTTTCAATTCGGATTCAGCACTTTTCATTCGACGAGAAATCTATTTCTATAAGTCACTTTGGATGATTGGTCTGCTTATAGGTTTGAAAGACGGTCCAGTGACATTTAAAAATGAATGAATTGTGTGATTTTTCTTATAATGTTATCCAGATTGGTACTGAAGAGCCTAAGGCAAGTGTCTAACGGCGAAACATCGATGTCTACCAATGAAGATGACAGTGTTCCATGTAAGTTGAATTTTTACCCATCATTTAGTATATTGCGTACAGATCCTGTGAATAATATCTGATTTAATGTTTGGAATACAAACTGAGTATAGAAAAGCGATTTTTGTATAATTCAGTGTTCATATGAAAGTATTTGTTTCGAAATAATTTTTCTTTCGTGTAATTCAATGTGTATATGACAGTAGCTGTTTCAGGAAGGGTTTTTCTTCCAGTACGTGTCTGAGGTTACTTCTTTGCATGATCTACACATCTATGTATAGATGTTACTTCTCTTAAAATTGATTCCTTCCTTCCTTTCTTTGGAAGATTCCCACATTTTTCTGAATTACGATGGAGTAGTAGAAAGCCAAAAACTTTATTTACCAAAAATGAGCCACTCCTGAAACTGTAACCTCTTCAATTCACTATTCAGAATCATCTATTGAACAGCGGTAAATATCAACTTATTTTTCAAATTCTATATATTAACAATTCATAAAAAAAATTGAGTCCTCTATTATCCTGCATTGCGATCATCACTCCCGTAGAATAACCGTTAACTTCATTTATAGTTCGTATAAATTCAAGGCAGATATTTTTTCGCAACTATTTGTTTCTGCAATTTTCTGTATCTCTAGGAGTTAACACGTAACACACGAACAAAACTTCAAATGAAAGTAGACGCGTAGGCATCTGTTGAAAAACAACTTCAGCCCACAGTTTTATAAGCAACAACAACAATTAGAAGAATTGAGAGCCTTCAGTGTGAAAGTTTCGGGAAAATTGTTTTTTGTGAATATATCGACTTTTAAAATATAATGAAAACGGAGGTCAAGAAATGGGATGTTTGAACATTACAGTGGAAAACAGAATAATTATTTCAGGGTGCTCTAGGACAAGTTAGGAGAACTTTTTCTTTTATCGAGTTTTGTATAAACAATATCCCAGTTTATTCTCACATTTGTTCGATTTTGAAGTATAGATACTTAAATCACATTAGAAACAACTTGAACCTATCTTTGACAAAATGATTGAAATAGGTGTAGCAACAAATTGAAATTATTATTCAAGATCTGTTTTTATGAATGTTTCTTGAGGTTATAATATTTCAGAAGTTTATCTTCATGACTTCATTATTTGAAAATTCAGAAAATTGAATAAGTATTGGCCTTTTGTATGAAAAAAGATTATGTGTTGACATAAATTGTGTGGAACCAACTGGAAAAATTGTTTGTTCTGCATGTATAGGCTTTCATTAAGTGCTTCCTATCTTTAAATTTGAATAAACAAAGTGTGTGTGATATCATCGAAATTTTTTATTCGTTTGAAAGACCTATTGACGCCATTATCTGTGGAATATACATCGTCTAAATGTCCGCTACGGCTTCTTTGGGTAGAGCGCATTCGAAACTTCTATTTTTCCATACCTCCGGCGCATAAATCCAGCTGAACTTGACCGATGGCATGGGTTATGTTGGCTTAAATCCAGCTGAACTTGACCGATGGCATGGGTTATGTTGGCTTTGAAAATTGTTATAGTTTGTGGCGTATTCGACTACGACTTAAGAAACCCCCACAAGAAAAAGTCTAATGGGGTCAAATCGCACAATCTTGCCGGTCAGTTCACATCACCTACACGTGAGGCTGTCAACATTGGTTGTCTGATTTCAACTTGAAAGCATGGATTAGACTTGTTGCG
>WOGO01004163.1:0-13534 GCA_015342085.1 Leptinotarsa defecta | reverse complement strand
ACAGGTTCTACCAATGTAAGATGCCGAACAATCAGAACAGTCAAGCTTGTAGACTCCACTTCTGTTTAATTTGTTGATTTTGTCTTTAGAATTTACTGAATAGTTACTTAAGTTGTTTTGAGACTTAAAGGAAACTTTTGTACCAGGTATGGTATTTTCTATAAATTTAGAATTTTTTTTACAACTTTAATTATCACTAAATTCCCTCTTCAACTAGATCACTTACTTTCAGGTGAGCACTGATGATGACGAAAGTCGATAGCGCTTTGCAAGAATTTTAAAAACATTATACACTTTAATACAAAACCTCTTCGATTCAATAAACTAATTCTTCTTATCCTTTTCAAGAAAATTCTGACGTAGAGAAGTACAAGAAATGGTAGTGATGGCTCCTCTTTCTTGCGAAGCTATTGCCATCTTCAAGTCAAAGTCTGTTCTACCATTACTTTGGAGTAATCATTTCGTTGAAGATCTTTTGGTAAATCTCTCTTGGTAAATGGATCGTCGTTGGATTCGTGATTGAGATACAGTCCCGTGTGAGTTGGTTTTCGGTATTCAGGGTCGCTCAGTGTCGCTTATCTACACCAATACGTTTGATGATGGTAATTCGTTGTTGAATTCCTTCTTCATTGTGAAGGTGATCAAAAGTCTCGCGTTGTTGATGTGCTTCAGAAAAGTGTCCTGTTTTGTATTCCGATGATTCCATACTACGAAGGTGTCGTCAATGTATCACAACCAGACACGTGGCTTCTTGTAGGCTTCTTCAATGACCAGAATAACAAACCACCCCATATTTATGTTGACTGTAACTAGTGAAAGAAACGATCCCATTGGCATTCACTCATCTTGGGTAAATAATTCGTCCTTCAGTTGGAAATAGCAGTTCCGTACAGAGCACCCTAGTAATTCCATAATTACTTCTATGGGTGAGTTCGTTTTATCTTGCAGATCCTCGTCTTCGGGTATTAGACAGCTAAAGTCCATGAAACGTTGTCAACCTCTTTCAAATGAATACTTTCATATTGATATCTAGGCCAGGAATCCAAACCAAAGGTAATTTAGCAAATGTTACTATTGGGGAGAGTTTTTTCCGTCAACTAGTTATGTTTTTAACATAACAGACAGATTCATTTGGATATGAGAGCTCAGTGCTTCTGTGGAAGATAAACTTTCTTTGACTCATGTGTGAGTTTTGTTTTCTCTCCACACCTCAATCAAAGGTATATATTCTCATCTGAGGGTATGACTGAAGGCACCTGTACGAGAATATTGAAGTGTTTTAATTAATAAGTGGAAAAAAAGTTCTCTGCTCTTTCTGTTTTCTCCTCTGGAAAATGCAATCCTCTCTAGTCGGGATTGGGATTGTAAGGCAGTGTCTCTCAGTAGTCCACTATGGTCCACTTGAGCCTGTTTTGTCCAGTCAGTAATGAACACAATTCTTCCTGATATCCATCTAGCTTTCCTCTTCAGAAAAGTGTGGAGGACGTTTCGATAACCGCTGAGAGTATAGTACTGATAGCGCCAATAATAACCAAGTAGGCCTGTTTCTGTACACTGCAGATCGTTTGAGCCATAAGACGCAAAGTTATTTGATACTCCGACATACCTATGTGATCAGCTTAGTGCATATTTGGTGAGTTTTCCATCAAGATTGAATTCTAGTTATTTCACTTCCTTTACAAATTGGATACCCTCACCATCTAGGATAATGCCAAAGTTATCATGAAGGTTTTTTGATCTCCACTACCCTGTTATTCATGACATACTTTCGTATAATGTTTTCAAATAGATACAGCAAAATCTCCTTTAATAATATCAACATGATTTTGAGAAACACCACTGACAAAAAATTAAATTCGAAATCCCAAATTTACAGAAGTTCAACATTCCATTTTATAAACATTTCCAATGAAATGAAATTGTAAAAGACCCTATTCAATTTTATTCCCGATAAAATTCCCATCACGTGAAGAAATCCTTCACTAAATGAATATTCATATCTTGCGTTCTACTTTACATCTCCCATACAAGATCCGTCTATAATCCAAGTCATTGAACATTCATATATTAATTCGCAGAATTTCCGTGGGTGTTGCCGTGCCCTCATTATGGATCAGATAGAACAAGTAATTCATTCCTGTCAACCCCAGTCTATTGTTAGTCAAAAACCAGTCAAGGGTGAAGCGAGAAGGGCTCTAATGGCCCTCAACTATTCTGCTTATTGGCAAATTTTGATTATGGGAATTCGTGTTTCTGAAGTGACCACTCATGTAGTGTGGTCGAACACGGAATTTTATTCGAAGTGTCTGGATCCATTTTTTGAGATCTCTTGTTCGAAATCAAGACACTGTGAATAATTTAATGCGGGTTACGGTTTGATACATATCAATTTGATAGTCCAGGTGAATATTCAAGGAAGATCATAATATCATAGTTTGGGAAGAGTCGTTATTCCTACTTGGGGTCGATTTTTCAAACCACAGCTCTTTCCGGTGAAGCATTCGGAAATGCTACTATTTTAACATTTTGAAGATTACTTGAGGTTCAACAAAAAATTTCATGAGAAAAGTTATAGGTAGCTCTATGAAGCCGAAAAGGTATGAAAAGCGAAATCAATGTTCAACTTTTCAAGAATGGATAGCGCTCAGAAATGTTCAAACACAGTCCAGAGTAACAATAAATTTTTTGAATGCAATGTTAATTGCCTATTCAACGTAATTTCCAATAAATCTTTCTTTTATAAATAATGAATCAAAATCATTAGTTTAATTTTTATTCACGGAAAATATTCCAGTTATAAATACAGTCAGAATTTTGTTTTTTATTTATGATAACAATTCAAAGATAATGATGTCAGTCAGTGATTGACAGAAATCAAATTAGTTAAACAAAATCAGCTGTTGATACCTCAGTATATTTTGATTTGAAATGGCTTCTCTTGTCTATAGATATCAATTCCTCTTTTCCTTATCCTGGTCATCGCTGGTGATTACGCCTATGATCATATTCTTTTTTGAGTCGGATCTTTTCATATTCAAATTTCAAAAGTTCATATGCCAAGTCTATCTCCCAGAAATGGCACCCTGATATTCGTCCCGCCGCTATCTGCGCAAATGCGAATAATACGTAGATGACCGTTCTCTCTTATTTCAAGATTTCATAAGTGAAGTTGAAGTTGTGGAATCTCTACTTCCGAATTGTAAGGAATAAAAGGTCTTTCGTTAATTTTTTTGAAGTTTTAAACCTCCTCCAGTGGGGTAAGTAGCAGGGATTTTGTTTTTTTCTATTATCCATTCCCCGTAGGTTGTAGGGACGGTTACACACTAGTACAGAATATCCGTGGATTGGAACTATTGATACTCAGTCATTTGCAATTTGTTCCTGCTGAGGATCCCTTGAGCTGTTGTTGTTCAGTGTCATAGCACTCGCCAAAAATCTAAAAATAATTTTGAATTAGCATTGTCTTCTTAATCCCTAGTAAAGGACTCCATTTTCTCTAACGGTGTTAAAATATATACCTAATCACCGTCTCATTTTAGAAATAGCCACAATAGTATTGACAGCTTTAGAAAATATACGAAAAAATTTCTCGTGAGCAGACCCTATTATAGTTTGCAAGAATTTTACAATGACAACTTCCAGTGAAATTGTGAACTGTCATCTGTAATTTATTGCGGGTACTGTATAGGATACTCGATTAGACTGTTACATTTTTTTTTATACAATTCAAAATTTATTGTTGTGAACCATTTCCTATAATTTAACAACTGTTAAATTATAAGTCGTAAAATTGACAAAATGTTCAAATAACATTTTATAATTGATATTTTATTTATTTATTGACACTCATTCCATTGAATAAAATTGAATAATAATTGATAAATGTATACGTTTATATACTGCTTGTTTATATAACAATTTAATTTTTATTTTATTTATATTTTACATAATTGTGTGTATTTTGCCTAAATTTCATTTCTGTATGTGTATATTTTACTTTGTCAACAAAACAAGAGTTTTTTTGACAATAAAGTATATTTTGATTTTATTTGAACCAGTTGGGGTTTCGACAAAAATGTTTGCTCAAATAGGGTTCCTAGGCCGAATAAAATTGGGAACTCATGTTGAATAGTTTTTTTTGTAATAATAATAATTTGCCTGCATATCCTTGAAACTAATATAAAGCTGCTAATTACTCTGAAAAGACTAATCTAATTACTGTTCTTGCATCTTTTTAATATATCTACTCAACTGCGCAGTTGCTTTATGTTCTGTTCTGACTAGTCTAATAAAGTTTTATATCTGTATGTACTACATGTATGAAATTTTTAATGATGGATGAATTTCTATTCTATTCTATTTCCAGTAATAAAAATATATTGGAAAAAAAGTTGGTAGCGTCCTCTCGGCGACGAGTGATGGAACTTCGTCGTGACAAAAATTATATCTTTTTGGATGATTTTTTACGACCCAGATATCTTGTTCGGTTCGAAAGTCAAGAGAGCGGGGCGGCAATTCACGTCCACATTACGTGGACTGTTCAAAAAATGAGATGAATGTTCAAATGTTGTTCAAGGACGTACCAAAAGGTGCAAATCAGAACTGTTTCGAGGGTTGAGAAAAAGCTGGTACAATTGTATTATATCTGAGGGGAACTACTACTTTGAAGGGGACGAAATGAAAATTAATATGAATAGTATGAATATTTTTTTGAGGAAAAATGGAAATTCATCTAATTTTTTGAACATACAGCTCATTTTTTGTCAATTATCTTGTGCAATTAATTTTTTACAGGGTTCAACTTCAACTCCGAAAATCCTTGAATTGATGCTCTTTTCCCTTTTTAGCTGGCAACGTCCCCATCTGTAGATAAGTAGTAAAAAAGACGATTCCACCTGTCTGTCTACTATTTTTTTAAGTAACGTCTGCGTGAATGGTTCTCAGATGAAAGGGATACGACACGGCTGTCACTTCACACATGGCCTACTCCAGAATACTCGCTTCTTTTCTCACGAAGAATTTCAAATTATAGTTTTAATTTTAAATCGTTAGAAAAAAATCTGTTAGGTCAATTAAGAAACGGTTGTTGATTAAAGGCAGACGAATATAGACAATGTGAGAATTTGTAACATGTTGGTGAAGCCATCCTTTCTTAAAGTATTGTTAAGTAGTATTATTTTATCTCATTATACAACCTATTTATTTTACCTTTGCCATCGAAATATGACAAGAACAATGCAGTTCACGCAGATACGAGAAACTTAGCAAAGTATTTGATATAGTTCAATAAATTCTGTACAGTTGTAGTTGTGAGTGAATGTTTATTCTGATGTGTTTTGAAAAATGTTTATGACTTTCCTACGGTTTTTCATGGAATCTCTTTGACAAAACGGAAATTCACATCGACAGTTTGGAAGTGACCCCTACCAATATCTAGACAAATTCCGGAAAAATACAGTAAGATCATCAAATTGATAGTTCCAATGAAGGATATTGTGGCGGTTCATTTCCAAATTCGCGATGAATATGAATTCGAGGCGGCGAGCCCAAAAACTGTGGGTCTGCAATGTAGCGATAACTAGAAGCGTACGAAAGTCCCATTTCGTTTATCTTTAATTCATTTTGAAGGATCATTTGAAATGGTGTCAGAATTCTGATGATTTTGTTTCGATTGTTAAATATTTCTTGAAAATTCTAATCAACAAAATATTTAGAGACGTGAAACGAACAGAAACATTGACTGAATTCCTGATATACTTCAATAGCCTGTGATTTTTGAGGTTTCTGTGAAAAGAACGTGTTATGAAAAAATTTACCGCTTAGTATTTTTTTAAAATGTTTCTTTTTGGTGTGTGTGAAAAATAAATTCGGTTAAAGTACGAGTTCTGTTTTTAATTTGGGAAGTTAGAAGTTGGAGTCGCTAGTCAAAAAATAATTGAGATTTACTGTATAAATGGTTGTGTCTTTGATAAATATTCCTAAATTTATGATGTTTCGACAATAACTGCAGAAGTTGAATAAATATTATCAATAAAAAGTTTTGGTTTGATATCTGTGAAAAACACTGAAAGTGGGCAATAATTTGTCTTCTGTCACATAATTTTGATTACACCAAAAACCCTATTCTAAAAAATTTCCTGCTGGCGATAATCCCATAATAACTAATCATGTGCAAATACTCAAATAAATATAGTTTGGAAAACTAAGGAAGAACATCGAACTAAAAAGTTGAAAATAAAATTAAATAATTTTATTTTCAACTTTTTAGTTCGATGTTCTTTAAAAGCGTGTTTTTTAGTTTTTTAAACTATAATTATTTTTCATTTTGTAGTTTCGTATGCTATAAAAGCGTGTTTTTTAGTCTTTTTAAACTGAATTTATTTTATCTCAACTTTGGGATCAATCAGCCGTATATTGTTTAGAAAAATGACCATTGATATTTTACGAATCCGGAGAGGGAGCCTGAAAATCAGCTACAAAGCCCAAGGCAGCAAGCGCCCAAAAGAAGGGTTACAAATAAGGCAGCAGGCGCGCGTATTAATTAAAAAAAAAACTTTTTCCAAATGAAGAAATACATGTAAAGTGAGTTCGAATTATATCAATGAGAATTATATCATACAGCGCCATCTACCCGCGAATAGATCAAGCAATAATGTTGATATATCAAGGAAGTTACGTATAGCGCCATCTGCCCGCGAATAGATCAAGCAATAATGTCGATAATTCTGTCAATTACAGATCCCGAGCCATTGTCTCAGGATTTACCCGAGCATTCAAACGGGAATACATATGAAACGAGAAGGAGAGTTACAAACAAACATACATACATATAGGTGAAGCTAACAAAAAAGCGTGTTAATTAAAAAAAAAAGAAACTTGTCAAAGAAAGCAGTGGATTATTATTCCTCAGCCTCAGAGGAACATTCTCATTTTGAACAGTACATTTGAATCAATTGAAAATACTTTTCCTCACCAGAACAAAAATGCTGTCTCTCGACTAAAACTGACATCTCCTGATGATGCTAATTTGGTTTATAAAATGCACATCGAGAGACAGCATTTTTGTTCTGGTTGGTGAATAGGG
Organism: Leptinotarsa defecta; assembly: GCA_015342085.1. Taxonomy (NCBI): domain Eukaryota; kingdom Metazoa; phylum Arthropoda; class Insecta; order Coleoptera; family Chrysomelidae; genus Leptinotarsa; species Leptinotarsa defecta. Next base: position 6,450 of record WOGO01004163.1, on the reverse strand, counting down.
TTTTCAAGATTCATTGCACGCAATTGGTTCCAAATTCCACTTATCAAGTGCATTAGAAAGCTGCAAGACATATTTAAATTACACTATTAGGTTGTTTAAAAAGTTTTGTAAGTCTACTTCAAATTGTTATATCTCAGTGGATAATGAAATTCAATCGAAATAAGCGTCATTTGATTCAGTGCACTTTTGCCAACGTAACAAGTCGATTGATTTCGTCAGCATAAAAATTGGGTGCTAAGGATTGTACGAAGGAAAGTGCCTGGACTGCCTGGGTGACTCATTGGTGTCCAACCGCTGTCCGGAACGCCTCTTGTTGTAGTAGAGGATCCACTTTTAATCAATCAAGTTCAGCGATGTTCACAACTGAGAACACTTCGTATGGGTTTTGTATGTATTTGTCGATTTTGCGGTTTCAGAGAACATCTAAGTTAGATGAGGACCACACAGTCTCAATTTTTTCAGTATTGTTTTTTTTTTCAATTGCGAAATTCTTCAAAACAATATGACAAACTCTGCTGCTAGCTCATTATCGATGAAGCCATTTCTCAACTTATATCTGTGAAAAACAATAAGCTAACCTAAAAAAGCAGGTCTGAGGTTGTCAAACCATCAACAAAGAAAAAACTGTGTCAACTGGTGATCACAGAAAATGAAGTACAACAACATTGAACAAGTACAACAACATTGAAGTACAACAAAAGTACCTAACATTGAACAAACAGAGGAGAAATTTGTCAGTTTTCACCGTTGAACATTGACACTAAACGTGCTATTATGTATAGCACTGCAATTAACTTGATACAGTTCATATTTTAGAAAATCGCACAGAATATGAAAAAAATGTATTCTATTTTTCTATTACTATCATAAAAATTGTCAATTATTGTTTGGTAATGAACTCTCCCAGTATACAGTAATCCATTACTCAACAGCTGCGAACCAATTACAGTTGACCATATGCATTACATAACACCTTCATATATGAGCAATTGTTCATATAATAGGAAATGTTCCTCCTGACGAAAATCAAGTAGTTTTCATAAAAGAACTCTAAAACAATGCATTTTGAACTTATCATTTCAACCTTTTTCTTTAAAAAATTATTTAAATACTTATGATGCACTGAAACTTAAAAAAAGAGGAATGAAATGATGCATTCAACATTTAAAGGGATTCTTTTATATTTCACCATTTGGCAACATCGGTTATAGCTAATAAAGGATAATGAATCTGTTACCTGTATGAGACAAACAAAGATGACATATTTCAAGGTGTGCTGTTCTGTTCACTTATGTTCCGAGACATTCTGTGACATTAAATTTTGTGCACCAAACCTATCTTCCTCTATATAAATAAATAACCAAACAATTGTTGTTTATGTGGCTTGTGGAAGTGGTATTTAATTATAATTTATATTTTGCCTTAATTGTTGATTTATGAAGATAATTTCCTTTTTTTAAAGTAGAATATCTAGGTACGTATGAATTATTTCAACTTGATATAGGCGCTGTTGCCAATATGTGAATTGAAAACAAAACCCTTCAAAAATTAAGACCCAACATTTGAAACATTTGAATACTTTTCGAAGGGTATTTGAAAAACTCAACTTTATTTTGTTCAAACTTGCATTTGCTGTAATAACCCCCATTGAGGAACATTCCCCTTATGTCATACTCAATCATTGAACTGACGGTTCATTTTAAGAAACATAGTTTCTAATGAAAAAAAATCGGGGACTCAAGTGTACCCACTAGAAACTTGTAATGTGTCGAATAAACTGATATTTTCAAAAGTTGATCACAATAACAAAATTATGGTGTATTCAAATCACTGACAATGGGGTGAAATAACAAAAATAGAAAATATTTTTGAAATCCTTTCTTGGGTTGCTTCTTGTTATGAAATGAAAAAATTGAAACCTTCATAAATCTTATTTTGAAATATTACTGATAATGCAGTCAGGTGATAGTTTTCCGGGAGATTTCGATCTGTCTTTCTAAATTTCAACTTTGCCATCACTTATCTTTGCCACTCGTTCCACCATAATTCATAAATTCCCTAGAAATTACCAACTTGTCAACAATCATACTGCTGAACCAATTAACTACTTAAATTGAATCTATAAAACTGCTCCTGAAATCAAGTAATTAACAAATATGTAGATAAGCTCACAACAAAAAATACATACATTCTGTAGGTCAAAATAGGGACATTAGTGACAGTTGATCTATGTTGAGAACACTGGAGATGAAGGACACCTCGCTATCATCGTCAGGTGTCATGACACTGCCTGTATCATCTCATAATAAAGTTTAATGTGTCAGCAAAATGTTGCATTACTCGAAATGTAAAAGTAGCTTCTCGGAAAATTGAAACAAGTTTTCAAACTAGGAGTTGAGTAAGCCTTTACAAATTTTGATATTTACTTTATGAAGTTTTCTTCATTTCCTGAATATGCCAAAATAGAAGGAAGTGTATACTTTTGTTCTGACACGAACGAAGAAAAAATATATTCATTTGAAAAGTATTAATACATGTACATATTTTACTCATTTTATATTTTATCTAGATACAGTTCTGTGTTCACTAAGGGTAGATGTACACATTGATATATGCATTATAAGTACTTCTTTCCGTCCATGAAATTTTTCATATGAGTGGAAAAAAGACCTGTTTCATTGGTCTACAGCAGATAAAAATCTAGCTGAAAAGATCGAGTGAATTGTATTTGATAAGCAGAAACAAATTGTCTTTTGATATTGTAGTTCATTTACAGAGTAGAAAATAGAATTCTTTCTATGTGGTTCAGTGAATAAATGTGCAATCGATGGTATTAAATATAATGCCAATTGTGAGGATTTGAATCAGAGACAGGATACAGGGCTTATGTTCAATACACATGACCATTGAGTGAGGTTAGGTCATAATAGCGGAAAATAATCTAATGTTCATGTTTAAAAACAAAATGCACCAAATATGTATGCGAACAGGCTGCTGTCTATATATTATTCTTCTTCAATTTTTTTGTTTGATTGAAGGTTGGCGAAACTGGTAAAAAAAGCTGTTGACATATTTGAAAATTGTTGGAGATGATAAAAATACCTTTAAATTAATTTATGAAATGTGGATAACTTGAAATTTTGCCGAAATGGATGATGCATTTGAAACAGAATGGGATAATGAAGTTATGGATACATTGGAAAAAGCCGAATCCAAACATGATGAAGAAAAACCCAAACCAGAACACATAGATGTTTTGAAGAGACTATTTGGACATAAGACGTTCAGACCATTGCAGTGGAAAATCATTAACTCAGTCATGAACCAGAGGAGAGACAACTGTGTGGTAATGACAACAGGATACGGAAAATCACTCTGTTACCAGTTTCCTTCTGCTTATATAGGCGGTATCACATTAGTAATATCTCCCTTGATTTCTCTCATGGAAGATCAGGTCTTGGCAATGAAGATAGCGAACATACCTGCCTGTCTATTAGGTTCTGCCAATAGCGATACATCAAAAACTATTTCTGAAATTGAAAATAAAAAGTACAGTTTAATTTACCTGACACCCGAATTCTGCACAGGAGAATTTGGTTCAAGTTTATTGAGAAGATGGTACCAAAAATTATCGATAACTTTGATTGCCATTGATGAAGCACACTGCGTTAGTACTTGGGGACACGATTTTAGATTTCAATATAGAAAGCTTGGATTTTTACGTGACATCATGCCAACTATCCCAATTCTAGCTGTAACGGCAACAGCTACTGAAAAAGTTAGAAATGATATAATTTCATCTTTAAAATTGAAGAATCCTCAAGTTTTGTGTTCAAGTTTGGATAGACCCAATTTCTATTTTGCTGTGAATCTGAAGTCACCTAATTTTATGGCTGATTTGAAAAGTGTCATGGAACAAGTACAAAACCAGCAGAAATTTTCTGGACCTACCATAATTTATTGTTTGTCAAGAAAAAAAACAGAGGAGATAAGTGGTATATTGGAAGATATGGGAATAAAGAGTATGGCTTATCACGCAGGGCTTTCACACTCTATAAGGAAAAAAGTTCATGATGAATTTGTTAAGGATAAAATTGATGTAGTAGTAGCTACAATAGCATTTGGTATGGGAATTGATAAACCAGATGTAAGAAATGTTATTCACTATGGCATTCCTGGTAGTATAGAAGGGTTTTACCAAGAAGCAGGTCGAGCTGGTAGAGATGGCTTGCCAGCAAAGTGTACTGTATTTTATAATAGCAAAGATTTTATTAGTCATAAATATTTAGACAAAGCATTATCGCAAGATCAGAAGAAGAGAAAAGAAAAACAATTAGAGATAATTAAGGAATATGTTGATACAAGGAACTGTAGGAGACAGTTCATTTTGAATTATTTTGGGGAAAACACGTCTTTAACTGAACGACCTGACTGCTGTGATAACTGTTTGAGGAAAACTACTAATCCAAATAATGAGATATATGAAAGCGTTGATGCTGCTGGTAATTATGATTTCACTGCTGATGCAAAAAAATTTCTACAAGCAATAAAAGCCCTGAAAGGATTATATGGTATTGGCACTTATATAGCGTTCTTAAGGGGATCGAAAGTTAAAAAATTGGAGAGGTTTTTAACCAATCAGTTCCATGGTGTTGGAAAAGACAAATCTGAAATCTGGTGGAAGGAAATTGCAAAATTAATAATAAAATTCAAATATGCTGTAGAAGTACCCTCTTCTTTCAATTCTTTCGCTTCAACAGTAACTATAACTTCAGCTGGAGAACAATTCCTGAATGATGAAAGAAAATGTTTGAAGGATAGCCTCACTTTGGAAATGCAGACATGTCTCAAGAAGAATGCTAATATTTTGATTTCGTCACATCAAAGTACATCTCAAGCAAAAGTTCAGGGATTTAAAATTGAGACTGTCGACCAGATTAATTTGTTTAAAAAAGAGGAAAAAGTAAAATTGTACAATATGCTTCAAACTGAAAGATTGAACCTTGCAAGTTCTGAGAACTGCATGCCATACATGATTGCATCAAATAAAGCTCTCATGGATATGGCACAAATGAAACCCGTCACCCTGAAAGCGATGGAAGACTGCCAGTTTGATGGATTCACAGCAGCAAAATTGGCTAAGTATGGGGATGCATTCATAAAAGTAATATCAAAAGAAGTTAATGGGAAAACTGCCCGAAAAAAGAAAACAATTGAAGAAATCTTGTCCCTCCATCCAATGCCTGAGATATCAAAATTAGGTTCTTCCGCAGTAAAGTCTTTCCTTCTCCTCAAGTCTGGAAAGTCTGTGGATGAAATTGCTATAACCAGAGGGTTTGTAGTAAGTACAGTAATGGGTCATCTTTGTGACTGCATTAAATTTGGATATGCAGTTAAATTGTCACAACTTGATATTAAAGAAGAGGATATTCTCACAATTATCAAAGTCACTAAAGAAGTAGGAATGGTTTTACTCAATATCAAAACAGCATGTTCGGATCATATCACCTACAACCAAATAAAAGCTGTTGTAGCTTACCTGCAAGTTCGAACACATCTGAAAATGCTAAAAATTCCATATGAAGAATTTGAAGATTGTGATTACTACCAGCACTTTTTGAACTCCAATGAAACCTCAGAAACTGGAACTTGTTCAAAAGGAGAAAATGAAAATAGCGAAGAGCCCAACGAAGATGAAAAACTGTCACAATTCATCAGAGATTTAGAGGAATGCAAGGGAACTTATTCTGGTGGTGATAATAATGAGCCTTCTACTTCAAAAACAATAACAGTTGATTCTGATAGGGAGATGTCACCCAGTTTGGACAACTTTACTGATGATGATTTGGCTGCAACATGTGATGAACTTGAAACAAGTATTAATGCTGCTAATGCCTCTACATTGATTCTTGACTCTGATGAAGATGAACCTACAGTTAAACGATCCAAAATTACTTTTGAATACTCGGCACTGGAATCTCCAAAATCAAGTATGAATCACAGTGCATCTCCTCCACGCCCTAGCCATTCCAAGAAGGATCAAACAGATGTCACCACCAGTGATAGTAGGATTGAGGTCAGTAGTGAAAACAATGATCCACCTAAAAAGGTTGTTGATGTAAAATTGCCACCATGGTTGATACACAAAAAAGTGGCTTGACTGTGAAATTATATTGTTAAGTTATTTGTAAGCTTTTGTTTTGACCTTTTGAAGTTTGTTTGTATTATAATCAACGTATTCCAAAAACACTTTATTGTGAGATTTTCACTGAATTGTTTTACAAAAACGCAACACGTGTTTCGCCATACAATGGCTTCATCTGGCGTGTCTTTCAACTAATTCTACACATTCAATACTAAATATATATATAGTTTATGGAGTACCTGAAATCAAAGTACCTGTAAACGAAGTACCTGAATTTTAAGTAGCTGATATTTTACCTGAGTTTC
>WOGO01004162.1:0-13535 GCA_015342085.1 Leptinotarsa defecta | reverse complement strand
AATCACTATTTCTTTTTTTTTTTTCGAAAAAAAAAACATCTTTGTGTTATAATATGATTCCTTTTTTTATCCTCTTTTCTTTACAAGGGAATTCCGAATTGAAATGGGTATACATTTGGGAGGGGTGAGTTTTTAATAAGAAAGCTTTTTCGGTTTTACTTTTCCATCTCTTTAAAAAACATGTGGGAAACTTTCAAAGGAAGAAAGAAATCAATTGAAATCAGAATTACCTCTTTATAAAGATGTGTACATAGAAGTTACTTTCAGATACAAACACAAAACATATATTTTTCACATTCAAGATGTTTTGGAATGTACACACATTAATTTTTTTAACATCATTCAGATTTGTTAAACGACCTATATTATTCTGGTAACACATCAAAAGTTGGTGAACGAGATCAGCTGATCTTGCAGGTCATTTAAACATGCTACCTTGCAGAAATGCAACACTATTCTCTCTTGAGAGGAGTTCTAATGTATGAGAGCAGTATATTGTATTAGATTCATCATACGCCGGAGATTTCAGTACTACCATTCAATATGTCTTTTTTTGTTTGGTGAGTTTTCATTTACCTTACAGGGTAAGTTTGAAAAATGGTTATATTATTTCACTTTCTAAGGTTAATATCTCAAGTACTATATTCGAAAATAAGTTGATGACAACATCATTATCTGTTTCCAAATATTTGTAATCTGTTTAACCGTTCAGATCTAATAATAATAAAATAAATGTTTTTCAATAAATCACGCGCAATATTCTGAATATTTTCGAAGGAAAACAAAACCGCGCTTTAAAAAATAAAAAAAAAAGTCGAGATGAAATTAAATAATTTTGAAAAAATTACATGGTTGATCGCAAATCATTACAAACATAACATAAATAATGAACATCATTCACTTTGAAGAACCTAAATAAATTGTAAGTACTTTGATAAAATGGCCGATAAGTTCGAACAAGAGAAAATTCATTTCCATACAGTGCAATAACTATCAGAATTCATTCAATTCATTTATTCAATTTTGGGTGGTAATAAATACATGACAATCATAATTCTCTCATTAAAATAATTTTCCTCACATTGAAAATATATTCCCTATATTCGCAGCAACTTTTGTTAATTATGAACTATATTTTTAATTTTTTTTCAACAATTCCCGATTAAGTGAAGTATATGAAATAACAGTATCAACTCCCGCGAAAACTCAACTTTCTCTTCATAAGACTCAAACATATCATTAAAATATAAATTAAAAGAGTCCCAAGACAGTACCTTGCGTTATATCGTAATGAAATACTTCATTTTAACTATCCGAGTCCTGTTATTTGAATAGCTCTTCAGTAACGAGAACCTTAATCATATTTTTAAATGATTTATTGCTCACTGTAATGAAAGTCTTACGTATATCGAGAAATATACAGGCTGTAATTATTTTTTCATCTGAAGAATCATAAATATTCATGGGTACACGACAGAGGTCATGTTGTTTGAAAATCTTTTTCTAATAACAAACTGATTCGATCCTAAAATTTCCGTTTTTCAAGATGACTTGAATATATTCAACATTTTCAAGTATATTCAAACTGAAAATGAGTTTGATGGTCCCAAAATTTTCATAACATTGTAGTTCCCCCATTTCGGAGTACGAATACGATGCATATTCAAATGATGTAAAATTACTTAATTGATTTTGATAGTACATATTCACATTATTTGACATCACATATTTTATTCTTACAATTTTTTTTATTTATTTCCACAGTGTTGAAAATTTTTATTTTCTATTCCATTTTTATAGTATTCATTTGGTTCAATTGTTATGTTATTTTCATTTGTTTTTATTGTGATCACTGATATAATTCAACTATCATGCATTTTTGTTGTCATATTTCACCAATTAGTTTCATGTTATAAGTATGTTCGTTTTCATGTTTTAATTCATTTCCAAATATATTATTTACTTAAAAATGAACTGATTCTTTTCCTAACTGAACGGAAACGGGTTATCAATAGAACGCACTATGGAAGACTCGCGATACAGGAGTTACCCGTCAAATTTCGCACACCCCGTAGAAATTCAAACACAGTAAGATCGTAGTATGAGCAGTGAGCTTGATGAAACGATGATGCCAACGGCGACAGTAAATCACCCCATGCGAAAAAGAAATTTCCGTCTCAGATTGGTGTACCTACCGTTATAAGTTAACGCACCACTACAGGACAGGGGCGGGGAGAACTTGACCGAGTTGGGGTAGAGGGAGCAAGAAGCGCGACGGCATACAAGCGCAGCACGAGGGTTCGCAGGGACGCGCGCAGAACCACCTGGCGTCGTGCGTTCCCCCATTCAATTCAGTATCGACCGGCTGGCGGGTTAGAATTTCACAAGAATACAAATCGAAATTTGAGGCCGATGACAAAGTCGGGTCAACCACGGGGTTGTCAATCGAAATGAACACGCGACTCGTCTAGTTCGAGACGACAATGATTGTGCTCGTCCACGGGGATGTTCTCGTTTTGGGTTTTCGGCCGCTGCGACGTCGGTCGACGCCGTCGTAAACACAGTGACAGTTCCAGTATTTTCCGGATCGGTTTCCAGTTCGGGGTATCTTGAGTGTTGGTGTCAATGGTTCGCGTTACTGTCTGAACAGAGTCGACCGTTATGAGTGCCCTAACTCCTCTGCCGGATTCTGACGACTCTGCACAGAGTTCGTCATGATGGAAAATATTGGAAAAATGATCGAACAGCAGCAGCAGGCACTAGGTGAGCAAACGATCGATTCTCCAGACAGCAGTGCGCACGCGTTGATGCATGCCGGTGGCATGGAGACTCAGGTCGTCCGTATGAGGCTCGTATCACGCGCTGTTGTTGAAAGGCGTCTCGTTAAACAAGAAGAGGCTGATGGCCCATTATCCGTCATTGTACAACCCCAAGAAGAGTCAAGGGACTCGGAGCTACTCAGTCCCGGAAAATTATCACCCAACTCGGTGTCTGTGGCGAATATGATAGATAACAATGACTACCGCACCTTGAATCCTGAACCTACCTACCAAACTCTCACTTCGGTAAACGGCAGAATGTCTCCTCCAGGCTACAGCCCGAGTTCTTCTTATGCCACCCTGACTCCGCTGCAACCCTTGCCACCCATATCAACCATGTCAGACAAGTTTGCTTACGGACACGCAAGCAACGTGACTGGTTCCTTCACGGTCATGCAGAACAACAGCATAGGTGGAATCAACCTGGGACTTGGAGTAGGTGTCAGTGCTAGCACCCCTTATACCATGACCAACATGGGAATGACTCCTCCGCACAACTACTCCTCTCCAGGAATGGGAATGCAGCAGCAGTCAAGCCCTATAAGTCCGCAGAGTACGTATAGTCAAAACGGTTTAACGTCGCCCCAGAAAAGTATGTCTCCCCCTAGTTACGACTCGCCATATGGCAATCAAAGAGACATGGTGCCCCGGTTACACAGTCCCCAACTCAGTCCACCATCCGCATCCCTGAACTCTCCTGATGGCACACTCGTTACCAGTTTTAGTTCAACCAATTTAAATGGACTTGGTCTTCAGAATCACCCACCGACCTTAGTGCAAATCGCACCGCCTCAAAGAGACTGTTCCCCCTCGCCTCCCGTCGTTACCCTCCAAGCAGCGCCTGTGGTGTCGCAGCACCAGCAGCAACAGCAGCAGCAGACCATGCAAATATCGACAAAGAATTCCAGCCCCAGCTCTCTAAACGTTCCTGCCATCGCCGCCGATGTCGAAGAAATCAACACCAAAGAACTAGCCCAGAGGATAAGTGCTGAGCTGAAAAGGTACAGCATACCCCAGGCTATATTTGCCCAACGGGTGTTGTGTCGGTCTCAAGGTACTCTTTCAGACCTTCTACGGAATCCGAAACCTTGGTCGAAGTTGAAATCGGGTCGAGAGACGTTTAGGAGGATGTGGAAGTGGCTTCAAGAACCGGAGTTCCAGAGGATGTCGGCTCTTAGACTTGCAGGTCTGTATGTCTGTATCTCCTATTCATTATTCGTCTTGAAACAAAGATATGACTTATATCACTGAAGTAGCCACGCGAATGGTATGCCAAACCAAAATGAAATGTTCAATACTTTCTATTTTTGAAGATTAAAATACTTTCAGTAATGCAGCACATGGATCCAAATTTGTTTGTTCACAAATGTAGTTTCTCAAATTGACGATTTAAGCTGAGTTTTTGTCTTAATTGAAGAACAAGTCAGTTCCACATTTCGTAAATTATAATAATAAGATATTTCAAAATGTTAACGCAAATCTGACAAGCTATAAAGCACTCTCTCATTTTTCAAATGGAAAAATATATCGAGTAATCTGTTTTTCATTCAATATCTTTCAGATATATTGAAAACTGTGAACATAAAACTTTACTGAATACGTTCACAACTGTTTCAGCTCTTGGTTTGTGGAACATATTTTATCAATATAATTTCGAATTCATTAATTATGCCTCTGATATTGATATAATCCAGAATTTTGGCGTATATTCTACAAACAAATTTAATTTTCACCAATTTCTGAAGAATACCCAGTCAGATAGCGTAATGAAGGTGCTAAGACTATCCAAAACGCCAGAAAGGACTGGGGAATGCATTCCAAACTTTCTATATCTCCATCTTCAAATGAGAGAACGCTGGAAATTTTCTGAAAACGGAAGAAAGAAAACAACTTAAAAAATCTCTTCGTGTAGATAACGCATAGGATTTTTTTTTCCAGATACAAACTGGAATAAGAAACCTGTCGAAACAACTACTTACATGAAACATGAACATTGAGTAACAGAAAAATTACTTCTTTCTATTTAGTTTCCACTCCAAACATTGATTATGAAATTAAAACAGTACCGCTAAACAACGTAATTATGAAAGAGTACTGATATAAAATTTCACTTTCATGGAACACTATCATTCTTTATGGTGTACTTCTTGAAGTTTCTGATTTCTTCAACTCCTCATCAGTGACTTTTTCAACCTGTAAAGACAAAAACACGTATTTCACACATAAGATTACGATTTTATGTCTCCCAAAAAACGATTATGCCCTTGTCACGATGACAGTTCGTGAGAGCATTCATGCGGTTAAACAATTCAATCCCAGTCAAATGAAGTTCGTTTAATTTGAAAAAGGAAGCATTAGGAGAGATTAGTCTTAAAAAAACATTTTGGATTTCAACTTCCTCATCTTCAACAAAAATGTGAAAAACTTTCTGAGGAAGAAAGAGACAAATTAGCTTTAAAATAAAAGTAAAATTTTTGTAAAATTTTACAGATCACGTACAAAAGTATTTTTCAGATACAAACTGGAAGGAAAAATCCTTTTGAAACAAATATTCTCATATGAACATCTAATTACTCAAAAATCATTTTTTTCCATTCAAGTTGTGCTTCAAACATTCGTTATGGAATTTATATAGTGTAATTCAATTTTCATATATCTATGATTATGAAATTTTCACAATACGTTTTCATTTATGACGCGTTTCGCTATATGGTAGCTTCATCAGTTGGACTAAATAAATGTTGTTGAACTGAATAAATTTTATTGTGAAAATTCTACAGTTATTATCATTTCATCATCTAACTGGTCAGTGTATTCATAATGTTTATATGAAAGAAGTTGTTTCGAAGAAAAGTTTGTTTCGGAAGGATATTTATGTGTAAGATCCACACATTTTCGCACAGTTTTTTTCTTACTTTTTCTTTGGTTAACCAATTCAAATGAAATTCGTATGGCTGGTATTAAATCATTCAACCGTATGTATGTTTTAACGAATTGCCATCGTGACAAGAGCAGAACTGCCTTTTTCAGCTTCAAAGGTTCAAAAAGTGCTGATGAGAAATTGAAGACGAGTGCGTCCAATCCGAAACTTCGAAAAGTACACCATTAACGATGATAATAAGTGATGCACTGTTTGGAACCTTTGGTGTAGTAATGAATATTACTGAAGTTTTTCCCCAGTAATATTCAACGATGATAATATTTTAGTACCCTTTCATATATCACGTTGTATGACGTTCCTATGAATACCTGTTTCAATCCCATACCTATAACTATAAAAATAGAAAAAAATCGTTCATTTGAGGTTATACCGTTAATCTGTTCTTTCAGAGAACACAACTAGTTTTGAGGTAATGTTAACGGGTTATGACTTATTTTTTATCAGGAGCTATTTCAAATCGTACTCCATTGAACCTTCGTGATTCGCGAACGTAAGTAAAAGTACACTTCGATGTATAATGGAATGAAAATTGAATGAATAATGACAATAAGTTCATCAAAATAAAAAAATTGCAGTTCTGAAGAATTACCAAATTTGCCGACAAAGGAAATGTAGAAGAGGTTTTACAATTTGAAAACATATCTATATAGAGAATGCAATACAACGTTTATTATCGAACTAAATAAAGTACTTTTTACTATGTATGCATGATTGTCAATAATAATTCATTTCAAAATATCGTTTCCATTTCTTGCAGTCTAGTTGCAAAAATACTGAATCGCTTTCATCTCTCCTCGATACAATTTTCAGAGTTATTTTGATTTCTGTTCGAATCAGATATTTGTGAAGGTTACAAGATGTAATGACAAAATTAGATAAAATGAAATGAATAAAAATATTTAGATCAGACACAAGATTATTTTCATCATCAATATTAGGAATGATAACTATAAAAATAGTAGGTGCACTGTTCGTTAAATCAAAGGAGATATTTCTCATGTCTCTCATGGGTCAAATTGAAAATGAAAATGACCAACGGAAAACTAGAAGACAGAAAATTTCTATATGAATCTAAAACTTAATGCAGAATTAATCCAAAAATTTTTGAAAAAAACAATCAATGATTTCAGAACTTGTCTTTCAGGATGATAGGATATTAATACAATATATTAAACGTAGATTTTGATTTCAGGTGAAATAATCAACACAGAAGAAGGTTATTTTAACGTGGTAGTTGGGAATTCAGTGGGATGGAATCAAGCCTCAACATCTGGATATGAGAACATGGAACAAGAGAAATGTAAGCCAGGGCAATTATTAAAGGGAAGGGAAAATAAAAATGAATAAATAAATGAATAAATATTTTCTCAACCACTGATGCTTGCAGTTTCTCAGTCCTTCGTGAAAATGAATATATTCATTGACTTAGATCACGAGGTGTTTATATAAATATGCTATTCCAGTACTGTTTTCCCAATACCCGTAATCATTCAATAATTTTTATTAATACTTCATTCGAATATAATTTCTAACCTAGTATATATTGCTGCTCAAAACCGAGAATTTCTGAAACTGGTTCTGAAGTCACAAAAATAAATAAAATCAGATATATTGCCGCAATAGAATGCACAATAAATCAAAATGCATTTTCATCAACACCATTTGAAAAGTTCTATGGATACCACGAGCAGTGTATCAGAAAAGTGTCAGCTCCGAGTAGGTACCAAATGGAGGTTTATATCATCTAATAAGATAGAAAAATAGTTTTAGGGATACCGATTAATAATGAAAAACGAAATATAATATCGAAAAACTGGATGATTTAAGATAAAAAAAAAAGAACCGTGATGAAATGAATTAAAGTAGTTTTGAGGTATCGTATACTAAAATTGGCAAGTACACTTTTGATTTTTCGAAACCATTTTTCCACTGTTAAATTAATACCGGTCGAGTGGGTATCATAATCGATTTTTTCTGTATATTTTTCAAAAATTATTTATTCATTTATTTATTTATTTCGTTTCATTCCTTTGTTTATTTTGTTTCATCCATTCATTTATTCATTTTGTTTCATTTATCTATGGAATTTTATTTTTTATTCACTTATCCATTAACGAATTAAAGTTGAGCATTCTATTCCAATTAAACTTATTATATGAACGGCACGTTGAAATTAGAATGATTTTTCAACTTATACGAAGGTACACGTACAGACAGTATTTATATCATTGTATATTGATGATGTACAATTCATTCCTTAGATATAAACACGGTCACTAGGAATACTCGTGAGGACCATCAAGTCCAACTGATGAAGCTGCCGTGTAGCGAAAAGAGTCTTAAAAGGAAATGTATTCTATGAAAAAAATTATATTGTGAAAATTGTATGACTATTATTGTGGGTAGTATTAGGAGTGACTACAAAACATAACTTTGATTTCATCCTGAAATCTGTCGAATAATACTTGAAATATCTATGAACGATGACCAAAACATTTTACCTCTGGTCAACCACGTGAAATAAAAATTGAACGTAGGGGAGTATACATTTGTTTCCCCCTTTTTCTGCTTGAATATTAGTACAACCCTTGCACCCTGTACCCCGTAAGACCTAGAGTAAGCTATTTATTTCATATGACTAATCTTCTGTCAATTAAAAATATACAGGTGAGTAATGCAGGGAAGTAGTGCATTATATTGTGATGAAAGAAAGTCACTTCTGAGAAACCACACAGAAGAGAAATATCAGCCCAATCTTCTCTGGATCTGGTAATAGGAACTGTCGAAAATTAAAATTGCTACCAGTTGAGTTTTGATTTTTGGAATAGCTACATAATAAAATGATTCTGAATGGATACCGTTTCTTCGCAATTGCAGAAATTTGAATATCAGAAAATAAATTAGTGACTTCGACCTACCAAAAGACCTACTTTCAATTTTTTCAGTCGATTAGTTTGATACATTCTCCCAGGGGCCAACTAATCATTCACCCAGAAAATCAAATACGTGGTCAAGAGTTCCTGATTTTATATTCATTTTTGTAAATGTATTTGTCAATATTTTAGGTATATTATCAATAACCACTACAACATTTTCAAAGTCCATTAGTACGTCTTATTGGGGTGTGTTCCGGCAGATGAATAGAGAAAATACAGAATTAACAAACGTAAATGCTCCGAATGAGATTAGAAATGTAGGGTATCAAGCGCTGCGCTGAACAAATTGCAATCGATACATCGATTTCAACTCTCAAACTCTGTCTACAGGTTTCAATTCCATGAATATTCAACGGGTCTGTAATGGCCTTCCATAAATGTGATCTGGGTGTGAGTTTTTGTAGGAATTGGGTATAATTTCAATGTAGAGTGTTTGAAATATCACTGAATATTAATACTTCAGTATCAGCTTCAGTACCTCTGGTACAGACTATATTTTAAAATCAAACATCGTCATCTGAAAATAATGTTTAATTTTCCTGAATATACTATGAATCTTCGATTGTCAACCATCAAAAATTAGATTCTTGTCGCTGAAAAATATTATTCTGCTCTAATTTCTGTACCATACAGATGTATTTCAAAAGCTTGTGAAATCCAATATGTCTTGAGTTGTGTTTTTTCACCATATCTCAATTCGACAAACATAAAACTTTACCTAATTTTGCTAGTCGTGTTCGATGAAACTTTTTGAAATATTGAACATTCCATTAACGTACTACAATGATATCATTACAAGTTTTTCATTGAAATAATAATAATAATAATGTAGAAGGCTTTCATGGTGTGGGGAGTGTGGTCATTAATACTGGGGCACCCTCCCGACTGTATCAAGGCTTCGGGGACAGGGCCTGATCAGTACAACCTCAAGGAAATGAAGCAATAATAATAATGAATTATCTGAAGGTGTGGGTAAAAATCATTGGTTGATGATGCCCACGCGCTCTCCCAATGTGTCGGTTAGGATCAGAGCCCAACCGGCATTACCATTTTGGTCAAATAATAAAAAGCATCTTTATTGCTTCAACTACAAACGAATATACGAAATACAAAAAAAAAACTGTTGAAGAAGCCAAGCTACGAGCTATTCAATTCAACCACAGGACTCAATACTCTAAAAAGAACATTAATTGAATACACAACTAGAACTAGATTGATACATGGCTGCACTGAATGAGTTCTTGCAATAACACAGTCAAAAGCTAACTCAATAAAAATGAGAACAATGAAAGAAGGTTAGATTATGAATGACACTGATTGATTACTTAAAACTATTGAGCACTGTGTAGTACGGAACATCGAAGAAAGCTTGGAGATTTGTCTGTTTTCCATAGAAACGTTCACGGAAAGTGTTCAAGTGACTTAGCACATTTGATTCCATCAAGAGCGGTACATACCAGGAATACGTGACGGACTGTGGCTGCTCATCGCTTTGAAGTTCAACTCAGTACCCCTCGAACACTGTTTAAGAACTATTTCATTTGGAGAACACATGTATGTGGAATAAACTTCCTGAGAACGGTTTTCCAAATGGATTGCTACTTTCGCAGAGGCACCGCTCTTAGAGCGCTCTAAAGATTTTCTTGTAGTGATTGTGTTTTGTTCTGAGGGAAGTTTAAATCTAGCGGTGTTACTAGCTTGAAGTGTAACATCATCAATCCCAAGTTTCGTTTCATTAGAACTGAGCACCAAATTGTGTTCATTAAATAGTTCTTTATTTTATTCAGATTTTTGTTTATAATACTTTCGGTGATATCCAAATCTTCAGCACGAAAACTGACATAGAGCTGCATATCCTCTGCAAATGCAGAGGATATGCAGCTTCTACACAAAGATAATATCTTAGCATATTCCACATATTTGTTTGCCAATCTGTTGAAAAAAAAGTTTCTCCGTTAAACAGCTGTTGCCACCCTACAAACGACAATCCTCAGAACTCAAAATTTGTCCGAGCTGATGATTAACGGGGTCTTACATTTCAACGTTCAATTCCTGGCACGAATTGGACGATAGGAAGTGAAAATTGATCGTCTGGCCTCGAGGCTCGAATCACCGGTTCATCAGCGGTCGATTGAATAGGTGGACCAAACCACTCACGCTAACTCAACGGCTAACATCCCGCAAATATAGTAGTACATTTTTGTCCCACAATCGTGTCCGCAACATTGAGAAAAAAAGTTTTTTTGCTGTCATATGTTTCAAATGTCCGCCTGATTTGCCTGATTTGACTCATCATTTCTTCGTTGTGGGAAAGTGTTCACATGTGTACATTGAAAAACTGTTGAAGACAGCTTTGGTTCAAGTTCGAACAATACGTTCTTCCAGTACGTATTGTTTATACTCAATGTGGATTATAAAAATGTTGGAACTGCCAATTCAAATGACAGAATATTACACTTCACTTGAGATACTGGAAGAAATATAATTTGCAAGTAGTGAGCCATTGATAATAATCAATTGGTAATGTTATTGCGATGTCTACTGTTTCGGGATTTAATGTTTTTGTAAAAAAACAGATGAAGAAAACCCAAGTTGTCAGAGTTTATGTTGATTTTCTCAGCAAAAAATTTATTGGGTCCTAATGTTAATTACGTGAAAAAAATATGCAGTTCTATTCAATTCCAGAATGATCTGTGTCGATGAATCCACGTCTGATAAGAATGTTCAAAGTTAAGGTTGCCTAGTGAGATATGTAGAAGCTGATTGACACGAACAAGTACCTCAAAATTCTATATCGAATCAAGCAAATTAATAAATACATGCAACCAACAAGTTGAGGTTCGAATCTTTATTCTAAAAAGACTCATTATATAACGAAAAGTTGATGAAAAACGTAATAAAGGAACAATTACTCCCAATTGAGATCTTTTTCAAGTTCTGAAAATTTATTTCAGCGTGTTAGTGTCGGAAAGGCAGGTATCTATCAGTGTAATATTCATAATACCTTTGACAGGGGCTTTTGCGCCCAAACTCGTAGCAAACGCTATCCATTTCATAAGTTTGCACAATATATTCATATATTGCATTATGTATTCTGTATTAACTCAGATGACCAAAGTCACTGGAAACTGCACCGATTGATAAGTCGTTATCTGAAAATTATTTCGCGAAAACACCAAGGATCCACAACTACTCGTATACTCATATGACTCTCGGAACAACGAAGAAAACGGCAGATCGACAAATTACGGGGCGCCTGCGATTTTTTATAAAGAACTGGAAAAATTACTGGTTATGCCTGAAGCTCTTCAATCGATTATCAAAGATCAGATTATTAAGTTTATAAGTTCAAACAATATCATAACTAGCATTTAGTCTGGTTCTCGTTCTCTACACTCTCCTCTACTTAAATGACGACATTATAAAGCAACCTATGAAGATAATGTTACATATCTAGTTTCATTATTGAATAGAACTGACAAATACTTGATGAAAATCCATATCAAAACTAATTAATACAGTTCATTGTATGCTTTTCACTGTAAAGGGTTTTACAAAAACCGCGTGGTTTTTCTGAAACCCTTCATATTTTGATTTGATGATTCCGGATGATAAACATTCAATAAACTACTCACAAACGTACATTAATTGCTGTTGACCGAAAATCCTGAATAATAATACTTGTTAGTTTTCCCAGTTAGTTTTTTATTGTATATTGTATACCATTGTGGAGACGCAATTTTGTTTTTTTCCTTAGAAAAATTCCATAATGCATTGTCACTGAATTTATATTAAATTAGCTTGCAAGTGAAGTATCATAATTTGGAATACGGAACAGTTTTTTTTCGCAAGAGAGCGCCAAAATAGAAAGTTAGGTAGGGAAAATTGACATGGCCGAATTTCTTATGAAATTACCTATTTAATGATGTGTCACACTTACTACTTTCTCTATTGAAATTGTTTGGGAGATAGTGACCGAGGGGTGGGGGGAGACGTATGACAGTTGAGGTTATGATAGAAAAATGTGTCCCTTAGTATACAAATCGACGTGTTTTTGCATTTTTTCAGACAACATGTGTTTTGGAGATATTCGATCTGTTTCTGTCCAGCTGTCATATATCGATTGATGCATGCGAAGAAATTATAAAAACAAAATCATCTTGCATTGAAAGCTGGTTACATCGCTATTTACAACCAAAAGTTGAATGAAAGATTTTACAATCAAAAAAATGTCAGTTGAATCATTTCAAAATTATGACAATTTTTCAAAATCGAAAGATAAGAAGGGGTTTTGGATTGTGGAGAAGAAAGATTTATGTCAGTGCTCTACTCTTATTATGGACTGACATATATTGTCAGAGATAAAACTTGTATTTTACTGCGTATGGATAAGTATACAGTCAAATTTCCTGATTATCCTAATATGTCATATTGCATATGCGAATAATTCAATTTCATCAATTATAATATTTGTGAGTGGACGATTCCACGACAATTTGTTTGTATTTGTTGTTATTTTTTCATTCGCCAAGAAAATTATGAACGATGCTCTTTAAAGGTGCCCATGCTGCCTTTTTTGTGGGTGTTGAAGGTCGCTTAAAGATGTCATCCGTCAGTTTTCTTATATCAGGCCCAATTGAAATCCCTTTCTTCAGTGAAAAATCTCAAAATGCTGACAGCTAAGCAAAAATATGACTAATGATATGAATTTAGCGCCAGAAAATACGTTAAAATACATTTAAGAAATGCACACTTCTTCTCAGGTTGCAGTGAATGTAAAACATTTATACTGTACCACAAAGACACTGATACATTTGCGGTACATGCTTCCACAGTATC
>WOGO01004161.1:0-13536 GCA_015342085.1 Leptinotarsa defecta | reverse complement strand
CATAAATAGGGTTAGCTCGCATTAGTTTCTAGTTTAAATCTTCCTCTTTGAAGATGATCACTTGGTGATCGAAACACGTGTCGAGGTGTTAAAAATAACGATTTGGTGTTGCGAAAAAACTCCAGTAATATTCACTAAAGATATATTGAGGATCATGAGTGCGTCTGTGCTGATTATTGTCTCTAATTCTCCCATGAGAAACAGTTGACAATTCATCACTTTTCAATTATAGGGGACAAATGAAAGTCCACTAAGGTGGTCAGATGTATCATTTGAATATAAAATAAACAGAAGTGAGCCCAGAACAGAACTTTGAGGTATATCAAAAGTGTTACCTATTTCAAAATGAGGATGGTACCAAGTTCAATAAACTTTTTGACTAAGTCATGTGAGGTGAGATTTGTAAAATGCCTTCACCACCTTTTTCACACTAGGGTACTCGAGTTTGACAAGTAGAACTTGATGTGAGATGTTATCGAATAGAATAAATCTTTATTAAGTTATGTAGTTACAAAACGGTGGCGGAAAATAATTGTTGACTCAGGGAAGATTTCTGATATTTCCAAAATACGCGACACTCTGACTACCCTGCAAACCGTAACAAGGATATGGTTTATATACTTTATGGACATGCGTTCTTCGCGTCACGTTGTCCTGCATCCGAGTCGAAATCAGGCAGGAATTTCCATCGCCGGCAACTTCATTACGGCGAATTTTCATTTCCGCCCGAGGAAATGTCAATATTTGGGGAAATAACAAGTTTTCTATTTACATTATTGTGCATTCTGCATAGATATTTACATGCCGTGGCGCTGCCGGGTACATTGCGGAGAAATGCGAACTTCGAGGAATATTTTAGTAGACGAGAACTTAGTTTTTCATCGATATTCAGTGCCGCAGGCTCGCCGACCTACCACCTGGCGAAGCATCTAGCCTCGCTCCTCCAGCCTCATGTGGGAAAGAGGTACTCCTACTTTGAGAATTCGACAGACTTCGTTGGTAAAATTAGGGACTCAACTCTTGAGCTGACAGATATTTTTGTCAGCTTCGATATGGGGTCCTTGTTTACCAATGTCCCACTAGAAGACTCTCTGAGGGAACTGCCCTACTTGTTTCCAAGTGATATCGTCGAACAGGAGACTGAACAGAACCAGCGGATAGCATTCTTAAATGTACTCAACGAAAGATGTGGTGCTAGACTACCCCACAAAGTGTACCAAAAACCCACGCACACAGAAAAGTACCTTCACGCACCTAGTCACCATCCTAGTCAAAAAAAGGAAGGTCATCTCTACTCTAACTCCACGGACTCGAAGGATATGTGAACCGAGGATCTAGAGGAATAAACTGGAACATCTTCAAGTGACCTCGAGATAGAATGGGTACCCTGTACTCGAGACAAACAAGGCCATGACACTGAACAGTTTCACGGTTCAAAACGAAGAGTAGGCTACCCTTCATTCCTAGGGTCACAGACAGAATTGGAGAACTCTTGGGGAAACACAACTTCAAAACGGTTCTCAAACCCACCAGGAAGATACAGCGAAGCCTCAGATTGGATAAAGACTAAAGAGAACCACTATCAGCGGCAGGGGTATATCGCATACCGTGCATTTATAGTAAGGTATACATGGGAACCACCAGAAGATCCATGGCAACAAGGCTGAAACATTATGGATGGCATAAGGATTATGAAGCAGTCGTATCAGCTTTGGCGATCAGATGTGGTAGTGGGTACCTTCAACAAGTCTACCAAGCACAACTGAAGGTGCTGAGAACTCAACGTCCATCAGAAAGTTTGCTAGAGTTTGGAGCTGAAGTCGAAAGGTTAATAAGATTCGCCCACTCAGAAGCACCGGATAACTTCACGCACTGGATTAGTGTCCATAGTTTCATCGACGGGGTTCGTGACACGGAGCTGTAGCAGTCATTGAGGATGGCACGTCATAAAAAATTGAATGAAGCCATCATTTATGCCCTGGAATTTGAAGCTGCTGAAAATGCTTCGCGACAACGACAAGAACTTATAGTGAGGGCCATCATTGAAAAGTAAGACGAAGGAACAGATCAACTCATGGTAGGTCTTGAAGAACTCTTTAAGAAATATTTGATGCATGGGACTGCTCCCAAGGCAAGAGGATGGCCTAAATGTTATAACTTCAGCTAGAATCGCAGTTGGAAGGATATGTCTTTCAACTGAAACAGGCTGTTCAGGATTGTGGAGACAAATTGTTTTCAGAAGATAAGTCTACTATTGGAAGAAAAACGTAATATTCGTCACAGGATTCTGTTCGAAAACACAAAACTCATTGCCTCAAACCACGGGTAATAAAAATAGTGACACTTGAATTTGTTATGTTGCCAAATTGGAATGAAGGACTTTTTTGAATGTCATACAAGGCTATTCAAATTCGAGTTGAGACATGGAAATCTCGTAAATGGTAAGATATAGAAAGTGCTTGAATCGTGGTAAACCTAACTATTTTTTGGTAATATTTAACGATAGCAGAATCGAATCAATTTTTATAATTTTCATCAAAATTCTCATCAAAATCGACATTTATCAGTGATGAATCAGCGGATTTACTGTGATTTAAATGTGAAGGACTCCGAATTGATGTGACTTATGTAATGAATGTCTGAAAAAAATACAATGTCATAAAATATACAATAACTTCTTATGCACCAGATATATCTGTTGGCATATATGACCAAAATACTAAATCATTTAATCAAAAAACATTTTCGAATACAAGTGATTTTTATTTGTGTTCGACCGGAATCATTCGAATAATCTTGATTATCAAATGAACGTCAACAATGATATTGACGGTATTAACAATTTTCACATAAGTAATATTACCGCTTGAGGAAACTATTGTATAGCGAAACACGTGTCGCGAATACCATACAATAAACTGTATCAGTGAGTTGTTTTTATATGGATTCACCTTCCAACATGCAATTTTTAGCATTAAAGAACAAAAGGAACGTTTGATTCCTCAGAAAATTAAACATAATTCTGGAGTCACTTTCGTCATTCTCATTCTTAATCGAGTAATTCTCGTCAAAAGATATTCGAATATGCGATATACGAATGAAACGCATCGAATATTAAATACAAATAAAACTTGTCCACAATGTACCCTTCACAACATTAAACTTGATAATGAATAATGTTCATGAATAATGTTGATGACTCTAGATTCTTATGGATTCACGAAAGTAATACAAAAAAATCGGGAATGTTTCATGCATTTGCATACATAATAACATAACCTAAAATAATACATCAGTGTCACATTCACCTCTACCTCTCAATGTATATCATCACGTTGTAGAATACGAAACACTGTACCGTCACAAAAACAGCGATAATAGCGAAATCTAGCGTTCTTTTTAAAGTTGCCCGTGTGAATGAAATCAAGAGAGCCATATTGGACGACAGATTTCCATGAAATTCTATACTTGTGGTTTGCTACACCAATGAAAAGGCATCTTAGATGAAACGTTTGAAATTGACTGAAACATCTGCAACCACTTTTATCCACCACCGTAGATATTATCTACGTATACAATTTGATAAATATATATAGCTGAGGCTAGCTCGAAATTGTGTTCTATGAATGCAGCTTTGCAATTGGCAGTATGGAAATCACATTTGACAGTTTTGACATATGTTTTGTTGACAAGTGACATTAGGTAATCTGTGCAGATGACTGGTAAATTTTAGAAAAATATTTCCAATAAAGGGTGAACAGTTGATACAAAATGGTAAGTATACATTAAGTTCTTTTCCATTGTCAACCTTTTTATGTATATTTTTCACAGGGACAAAGTCAGTCGGGTGCGGGAGGTAGCGACAAGAAGGAAGAGAAAGATAAGAAAAAGAAATATGAACCACCGATCCCGACTCGTGTGGGAAAAAAGAAGCGCCGTACAAAAGGACCAGACACTGCCTTGAAACTACCGGCTGTTACGCCTCATACGCGATGCAGGTTGAAATTGTTGAAACTTGAGCGAATCAAGGATTACCTTCTCATGGAGGAAGAGTTCATCCGTAACCAAGAAAGACTGAAGCCGCAGGAAGAGAAGAATGAGGAGGAGAGGTCTAAAGTGGATGACCTTAGAGGTAACATTGGAAAATAAGGCAAATATTTGGTTTAACAGCTCACACTAGTTTGCTCTTTCGTCTGTCGATCATGAATCTGAAGTCAAAACTTGGTATTCTGCTCCACTTTTGGAGATATGGTGACTTAAGAGTCTCATGAAATAACATCTTTTCAGTCTGATAAAAACATTTTCAAAACTTGGCGCTGTTAAAATTAATATTTACTGGAAAAGTGATTATTTGTAATAAATCGTATAATCTTTTGTGTTGCTAGGAACACCTATGTCCGTTGGTAATCTGGAAGAGATCATCGATGACAATCATGCAATAGTTTCCACCTCTGTTGGTAGTGAGCACTATGTCAGTATTTTATCCTTTGTCGATAAGGATCAGCTAGAGCCAGGCTGTTCTGTACTACTGAACCACAAGGTACGAATATCTGTGTTATTATTGGAGCTAAAAATATTAGTTTCTTTCGTATTTGAAGAATATACCTTTAAAATTTGGTAACCCAAGTAGTAGAAGCTGTTTTAACCTATAAGTGTACTTTGTATTTATGAATAGAAGTTTGAATACCGTATAAAGTCACCAAGAAAAGTGTTACTATCAGGTTTCTTTCTGTTGTTTCTCTGCTCTAAAAAGTAGATACTATTTACACTTAGTGTCTGTAACACACAAGTACACCTACCCGGTGTATTGATATGTATCGAGGGTTTTTTAGTGACTTGAAAGTTGTTAGTCTTTTCGAAATAACTACTTTCATATCAATATTAAATCACACGTAAGAAAAAAATACTTTCGTAACTACTTTTGAAAATCATTTTCCTTCCCGAATCCACATATTTAGAAGGAAAAATCGGATTTCATTTGACTTATGTGTTTCGAATGTTATAGAAAATGAAATTGAATAGGAATAACATCTAAACAAAATTAATAATAACATAAGAGATGTAGAGTTTCTTAACATCAATTCATTGGCATGTATTATTACTTTTCCAGGTACACGCAGTTGTAGGGGTTCTAGGAGATGACACTGATCCCATGGTGACCGTCATGAAACTAGAGAAAGCTCCTCAAGAGACTTACGCTGATATCGGAGGTCTGGACACCCAGATTCAGGAAATAAAGGAATCTGTGGAACTGCCTCTCACCCACCCCGAGTACTACGAAGAGATGGGCATCAAACCACCAAAAGGTGTGATCTTGTATGGTCCCCCAGGAACCGGAAAGACCCTGCTGGCGAAGGCTGTCGCCAACCAAACTTCCGCTACCTTTTTGAGAGTTGTTGGATCAGAACTTATTCAGAAATATTTGGTTAGTATAAAATTTTCTCAAGGAGGTTATCAATGTATATTTGAAAATATATAGAGAGATTGCTTGTCGATACTATCTTGTTAAAGGATATGAATCTTCTTGCTCAAAAGTCTTTTAGATAAATATGGTTGGACATCAAGAATCGTCAATTTGTATATGTAATTTATTTTAATTAAAACCCATTTTCCAGTGAGCATCTATTCTATTCAGGATGTTTTCATTATGATGTGACAATTATAGAATGAAATAGTGCGAAATTGTTTTTTGAAATATTTGTTTCTCTTTTCAAACAACCACTTTTTTTTAAGTGAACATTTTTGTTTTCAAAGGGTGACGGTCCCAAACTAGTTCGTGAGTTGTTCAGGGTAGCAGAGGAGCATGCACCTTCCATAGTGTTCATCGATGAAATTGATGCTGTGGGTACGAAGAGATACGATTCTAATTCTGGTGGAGAGCGTGAAATTCAGAGAACAATGCTGGAACTTCTCAATCAACTGGACGGTTTTGATTCAAGGGGGGACGTTAAGGTACCTAATCTTTTTGAATTGACATCATCATTCAAATCAACCAATCAGTTTTCGTGTTTTTATAGCGTTGTCATAGAATTCAGAAGTGGGATAAAAAATGTTTCAGGAGTGGGATAACTTCACTATTAAGTGATAATATATTATTTTTTCTAGGTGATTATGGCAACAAACAGAATTGAAACTCTGGATCCGGCTCTCATTCGTCCCGGTCGTATTGATAGGAAGATTGAGTTTCCTCTTCCCGACGAGAAAACTAAGAAACGCATCTTCAATATTCACACTTCTAGGATGACTTTGGCTGAAGATGTGAATCTTCACGAGCTCATTATGGCCAAAGATGACCTCTCGGGAGCCGATATTAAGGTAAAACGCTTCGGGAAAATTTTGTTTTTCACTTGTTAACTCTATTTTTTTCTGTTCCAGGCAATTTGTACCGAAGCCGGATTGATGGCTTTGCGAGAGCGTAGAATGAAAGTTATGAATGAAGATTTTAAAAAATCAAAGGAAAGTGTTCTCTATCGAAAGAAGGAGGGTACACCAGAAGGGCTCTATCTTTAGTTTAGCGGAATTTGATTTTTGTAATTTGATTTTTCACTTAGTTATTAAATTAACTGAATGGATAGATATGCTAATCTTTTTTTTTGTTTCCCCACTATTCACTTGAAATCAACATGTTTTGTGCAATTATAATGTACGTGTTCAAAAGAATGTGTCCTGATGTACAAAACATCTTATATTCCGGTGTTCCCCATCCAGAAGAAGGGATTATTGTGACAAAATAGAATACCCATCATAAAGAATAGGAAATAAATAGCCTAAATATTCTCCCCTGGGAAATCCATACCAGAACTGTCAAAAAGCTCGTCAGCCTAAGCTATATGGCTGTCTTTAGACCTGAATCTACATTTTCAAAGAATTAAAAAGTCATCGAGTACACTTGAAACAATAAATTATAAAAAGTATATCTAGGTATACTTAATTGCCATGTCACAAGAAAATTATTTTGGTTGAAGTTGGGTAACTTAACCTATTGATGATGGTATAGTGCGATTATCCATGATGTTCTAAAATGGTGCAAGAAGTAATATTAACATGCGTCACCCAGAACACGGGGCTAATAACCATTGCAGTCGATACTGGTGAGACCGAAATATAACCATTACCATGTAAGTGTCAGAAGTCATCTAACCGAATTTATGTTTTCCCCTTATTTTACGATGACTTTTTCGCCATCTTGTGGTGATGACCCTCTCTAATTTTGAGTTGTCATTGTTGTCAATAAGCATGCATGCTTACAAGGATGTTTGCCTCCAGGCGCTAGGTTTTAATAAGTTCATCGTTGACACGAAAAAAAATATATTGTTTTCATTCCTAATTTTTGATTTATGTTAACTTGATTTTATTGTCACTGCCACTGCGAGGTATTACCAATAATAGAAATACCGATGTCCAATATCAAACTACAAGAAGATAATAATATTCCACTAGCTGACGATGATCCGCAAGGTAATTGATTAATTTCCAATTATCACAATTTCAATCTAAACATTTCAGTTATCATAGCTGACGAACCCGAAACCAATTCCATGTCGGATTCATCTAGTATAGTGCGTGGCAGAAGTATGGATTCCATACAGTCGAGTTTCACTAACGGGAGCTCCAGCCCGCAACACAACAGTCTGGAACCCGATTCTAGTCCTGACGAACAAGAAGAAAAGGCCCGCCTGATATCCCAAGTGCTCGAGCTTCAAAACACATTAGATGATCTTTCTCAAAGAGTGGACAGTGTGAAGGAAGAGAATTTGAAGCTACGATCAGAAAATCAAGTGCTCGGTCAGTACATAGAAAACTTGATGTCTGCATCAAGTGTTTTTCAGTCGACTTCGCCAAGAATAAAGAAGAAGTGATTGGGTTCCCGTGTCATGGAAACCGATTTTTTCTTTTTTTTTTATTGGCATATGTTTAACTTTGCACTTTTAGCTTCTTGACTTGTTCGCAATAAAAGCTGCACTATCTATATGAACCAACTGTTCTGCCACTGAAAGGCACCAGCTTTTTGTCGGTCATTGTTAATGGTTACCGTCAGGAAGAGATTCAACAGATTTGTTCGATGATATTCTTGAAATTCTGTGATTATTTTTTCATGAGTAATAAATGATCTAACATTTGTACCGTATACTTAACTTACTTATAAACACCTAACTGTGATTCGAGTTTTAAACAAATGAAAGATGTATTTCATCATACAGCCAATTATATAGTGAAACGTATTGAAGTTTTCTAAACAATGTGAAAATTTCACAATAAAGTGTCATTAATATCATTGTTTAACAAACTCGACAAAACTGGCTTCATTTATACCAAAGGCGTTGATCTCATGAAAAAGTTCATTTAAAGGATGTCATCAATATAAGAACGTAGGAACAACGTTTCGTCTACTACTGCAGCAGATATCTTCAGTAGCATATGCATTAACTACAAGGCGCCGAAGTATCTGGAAGTCTTGGCAATGCCTGACTTCTGTCATCATTTAATTCTAACCTTGAAGAAAAACATTTACTTTAAATACAGGTTTTGAATGGATCAAAGCTCTCAGTTATATGTAGTCAGTATATTTAATCAAATAAAAGACAGATTCTGGACCTGCTGTGAAACCCCTTGAAATACAATAAAAGTCATTTCACTTATAT
This sequence comes from Leptinotarsa defecta, assembly GCA_015342085.1. NCBI lineage: Eukaryota > Metazoa > Arthropoda > Insecta > Coleoptera > Chrysomelidae > Leptinotarsa > Leptinotarsa defecta. The sequence continues at coordinate 4,894 of WOGO01004161.1, read as the reverse complement.
TAACAAAAATGACTAGCAAGTCAATACAATTGGCCTTCATTAGCTAGTGCACTTAATTCGTACATAATATAGATAACCATATCAAATACATAAAATTCCGCGAGGTTTACGTAGAAACAAATCTCAAAAAAGGGTTTTAATTTTGTAGAAACTCTCTCTCTAATTTCTATGGCCGGTGCTTCACATTCGATCGCATTTGGCCAGGCTTCTCCGTACCATAGTGACGGAAACTTCATCTATGGGTGCAGTGGTCTTGCTCGAGGCAATGCTGCCACCGATGAAGTCATGAGTGAATCGTCAAGATTAATAAACCTCTGAAGAAGCCAGCCGCTCGTGCTGGCAAAACGTTAGGACGCAGTTCCAAACTACGACGGGTTTCAAACCCGAAAGTCCTAACCAATTTATTTACTAATAGTGTTCGTTAACAACTGGCCGGATAGCCGTAGTTGCTGAGGCCAACGAAGGAAAAGAAGAAGTCTAATGTTTGTATTTTTACTTGTTTAGATTTTAGATATAATTTGAGAAAAGTTTTTTTACTTTAATTAATCACATAAAAGTCATGTTTCAATGAAATTTCAAGATGAATATCATTGAAGCGATGCCAAATGTATTGGTTCTTGATTTTACATCTATTTGTAGAATCTGTTTTAGCCGAAATGATCTGAAATCCTTTGAACAAGAGGAATGTTTATTTTATTTGTTTCTTCACATAACTAAAAATGATGTGAGTCATTTCAGTTCAGTTAATGTTTATACGATAAGCGCCTACCATATTTTCAAATGTCTTATATTTGGAAATTTTTTCCATTTTGTATCAGATGTTGATGACTAAAAAATTGCGATGATAATATGAGAACTTGAACAAGTTTCCATTCAGAGAAACTGGAGGTTCAAAGAATTTAGTAAGGATGTTGAAAATATATCCCCTGATATCTGTAATAGTACTCCCCTTTCTAGGTAGCAAACACACATTGTTGTTCTAATAGTTATCGTTGTTGAAATGACATAGATTTGTCAGCTCTGGGATAATAGTTATAAGATTCTTTATATTTTCAAGAAATGTATAAGCAAAATGTTCAACTTTTTAATTATTTATATTCACCAATTTTATAATTCATGAAAAGTTGTAAAAATTACCACACCAAAGCCAACCTTTTATTTTTCAGATAACTCTGGAAAAAAAATTGCCAGGAAATGTATGTAACTCATGTATCAATACTCTTATAGATATTTTGACATTCATTGAACAGTCAAAAAGCACTGAAGGAGTTATGGTAAAATCTGGTGCAGAGCAGACATTTAAATTCGATGTTGAAATTGGCAATGAAACCAACAAGCCAAAAACACAATTTTCCTCAACTCCTGAGTCACTGTCTTTGTATTCAACTCGAGTTTGCAGAATCTGTGCTAATCTACAGAATTTGGTACTATTTGAAGATGAATCCAGTTTAGTTCTTTTTCAATCCCTCACAGATGTAAATGTGAGTATAATCAAAATTTTCATTTAGAAAGAGATAGTCTATGTTTGTTTATTGTCAATAGAAATCAACTTCTTGATGACAGAAGTTTAAGTGTAGTAAAAATCAAACAGGTAAAACAGGTAAAAAAAATTAAATACTTCTACAGTCACAAACAAATAATTACAAAGGATAGGGGGCCAAGGAAAACTGTAATATTTGGGGTTCCACAAGGATCTATCTTTGGACTGGTACTTTCAAATTCAAAATATTTCATGGGCCTCTCCAATCTTGGTAACAGAAAAAACTCGCATGGAGCCAAATCTGGTGAATACAATGGCTGAGTGGAAATCTGATATACCATTCACCAAGAAACTCCAAAATAAAGTGCTATATAGTTTTTCAAGTTTAATTTTCTTGCTTCTGAATCTCACTAGACAGTTGAACTGCTCCTTTTCAAAATTAAAATTAAAATACCACCAAATGTATTGAAAAAAAAATTTTCAGATTTTTTGTGACACACGATGCCTTATTTGTTCAAAATGCATTGAGAAACTTGAAAAAATCTCTGAATTCATCAGTTTGTTGAAAAAGAATGATACCATTCTTCGTCAAGCTTTAATAAGCAATGATGACTTCAAAATTCACCTAGAAGATGAAAAAACCATTATAATAGTTGAGAAATCTGGTGCTGAGAGCAACGAAACTATAAAAACTGAACCCTTGGATATCGTAGAAAATAATTTTGATCCTTCCACATTTATGGAGACAGATGAAATTAAACCAACTATAAAAGTGGAAAAAACGGAGGATGATATATTACAGTCTGAAGAAGTTTCCTGTAAACCCGTTGATTTAGAGTCCATCAAAAAAGAAAAGAAATGTAAAGATTTCGACATTGAGGAAGAACATTCTGATAAGTTGTCTTTCTCTCACAAGCGTCGGAACGAAATTAGATGTGAGGTCTGCAGAAAAAGTAAGTAATTTGAAAATATTTCAGGTATTACTGTTTCTCAAAATCACCTCCCTTCATCATCTCCCGCTAACTTGGTGAGTGAAACACGCATTGATAGTCACTACTTTTCTGGGATTGGGAAAGTGTTTCCAATAGATCTCAAAAGTTGTTTCAGATTTAGAGATGATGCTACCTAATGACTGGCCCTGAAATAATTAGAGCATACATTTTATTTTCAAATAGAGAGAACTTTGTTACTTGGGATTAGTTGACATTTATTTTCATATTCGTGTTGTTTTTGAGAAAAAAATCCAATTTCATATATACCAACCTCATATATACCTCATATATACCAACACAATGGTATATATGAGGTCTGTTAAAAAAATAAAGTGGATTTTTTTTCCCCAATATATAAACTGTCAGTACCAATTGGTAATTCTTATACAAATATTTTCCCATTAGTTTGGCCATTGCTATTGACAATAGAAATAACTTGTAGTAACAGCAATAATTTATAGAGCATATTACTTGATCCCGAGTTCTTTCTATTTGAAGAACATAGAAAACTGGGCCTTACTGTGTGCTAAAAGGCATTGTTTTTCAGAATTTAAAACGCTACACTCTAAAAACAACCACCTCAGCTCTCATTTCGGCAAAAATCCTGTTCTCTGTCCCAAATGTGGAAAATTCTACATTGGAAAACAAGAATACCTCCAACATTATAGAGCGCACATGCTGAAGGAACCTAGAGTGAGGGCCAAGATGAGCAATGAAGAGAATTTCAGATGGAAACTTGAACAACCTCATCATCAGAATTTAGGTGAAAATTTCCGTCGGGGTTCATTCCAAATCCTTCCCAGACTTACAGAGCGACCATTTCTTTGCGATACATGTGGGGAAACGTTCACTCAGAAGCATATTCTAAATAGACACAGAAAATCAAAATGCAAAGGAAAACCGTTTCCATGTGACTTGTGTCCCAGAAAGTTTGACCTACATGAAGATTTGAAGGCCCACAAGAGTTTGCACATTCAAAAGAAGCTGCTAGCATGTGAAATATGCTCTAAAACTTTTCCTCTGCGGGGTGATCTGAAGCAGCACATGAAGTGCCACACGAGAAAAAGACCCGAATGTGAGGTATGCGGAAAGTCTTTCAGTCACCACAATAACTTGGCGTGGCACATGAAATCGCATACCAAAGAAAAGAAACAATGCAATATATGCAAGAAGGTTTTCAGTAGTAATACCAGTTTGGAGAGACATAAGACAATCCACTCGGAAGAAAAGTCTTTCAAATGCGAGATATGTTCCAAAGCCTTTTCACGACCATGTAATCTCAAGACACATTTGAAAACACACGAAGCTGTGAAAACATGTCGCATTTGTTCGGAAACCTTCAAGACGGCGGAGAGTCTTAGAATACACACGAGAGAACACAAAGGACTGGAATCTCTGACTTGCAACGTTTGCTTGCGGGTATTTTCCATCAAGAGGCATCTCATCGAGCACGAGAGGAAGCATACAGGTGAAAAACCTTTCAAGTGCAACTGGTGCCCGAAAACTTTCGCACGAAAGACTTATTTGACGTGGCATCTCAAGAAACACGAAAGCAACCATCCTCAGTGTAACGTCTGTTTCAAGTACATCAGCGAGCAGAGGATGACTGTCCACATGCTGTCTCATACAGGTGAGAAACCTCAGTGCGAGCTGTGCTCAAAGACTTTCGTGCGCAACTCTGAGTTGAGGGTTCACATGAAAAAACATAGACAGGAGAAGGCACACAAATGCGAGATTTGTGGCAAAGCTTTTATTCGTAACTGTGATTTGGTGAGGCACTCGAAAGTACACAGCCGTTGAATGATTGAAGGAGATCATGAGAGTGCACAAGAAAGTTAGCACCGCTAGAGAAGAAGTTGGAAATGATCGGGGCCACTTTCTCTGGTCCTTTCTAAGGGTAGTTGAGGTCTTGTAGTTATTTCTATTCTTCCTATTTACAGAGTCAGAAAGAAAACTGATTTGTTGGTGCTTAGTTATACCACAGTATACTTATATACAGTAATCCCACTTCGGGTGATTTGTGGTTTGAATTTTCTACACGCAGACCCAGGAGTTGCGGTCTCAGGTCTGCGCAAACAACGAGTTCAAGACAGGCACGCAATCCTTCCATAGTTGTCGAATTTCATGGGTTTCACTCAACCTACTGAAACTATTTTCAGTGAACAAACCAAACTTATCGATAGAAACTGGTGTTGAAACATAGTTTATCATTGTCCAAATGATCTGGGTTACTTGAATTTTACACAAATGCAAAATTATCATTTGTACAATTTTTTCAGGTGGCCAACATGGTTTTCATTGACTGTATTTTTTTGAGCAGTTTATATGAATAGTTGCTGTGTTGAGCAGTGCTTAGACGCTTTGCTTGAGATTGTAGTAGGGAGAAATGTCATTAGTGTCAAATACGTCAGCAATGTAAAAA
>WOGO01004160.1:0-13536 GCA_015342085.1 Leptinotarsa defecta | reverse complement strand
ATCTTGCCAGGATCACCTTGGGCGACCCTGGGAAGCTGGCGCCGAAGAAGTATCTGGCGATGACCAGCAATAATCTACGCCTTACAGTAGGATTTCTGACTGGCCACTGTCAGCCTAGGAAACACCTACATAATATGGTGCTAGTGGACACACCTCTATGCAGGATGTGTGAACAGGAAGATGAGACTGTCAGACATGTCCTGTGCGAGTGCCCGGAGTTATCGTCAATAAGAGAGTGTGTGTTCGGCGAGTCTTAGCCTACACCTGCCGATATAAAGGGGATGTCTCCCAGTGACCTGTCCACCTTCCTAGAAAAGGCAGGATGGACGATGACCTAGGAAGACAACTCCTTGGGAGGATGTACAATGAGTCACATGTGGCCTAAGTGGTGTGGGCTTACACTCACCCTCCCTGCTCTACAGATACAGATACAGACTCTGCATTGAATTGATTTGTGCAATCGGCAATGTACACAAGTCTATATACAATTCACTGATGGCCAGACAAGGCTGTCTCTGTAAACCAGAGAGCTTAGCCCGAGCCGTTTTCTGTAAAGCGTTCGGCCACCAGGCAATTGCCCCATAAGTGAACATTGGTCTGACAATCATCACATATATCGAGTGGATTTGTTTGGGACCTAAACGTGGTGTACCACCAATCCTTCAATATGTCAATAGGTACACTCTGGATTTGTGTAAAACTTTTTCCAAATGAGCATTCCAGGTGAGTTTTTGTAGTTTAATATAGGAGTATATGGAATTTCACATCAATTTATGTGTAACGAACTCCATACAAATTCAAGATGTTTCTATATTTCATGTGGTATACTATAAACGACAAATTCTTATATTTTCTGTTAGTCCAAATTCAGCGAGTGCTCATTCATACAAACTTAGTGAATTCTTCTAACTGGTGAATACTTTTCAATGGTATTGAATGTTGAAACGTTTGTCAATAACCCTTTGGTCAATTTCAACTGAACTGTATGATCATGAAAAGATATTCATTCATTGTTTACGTTCATTAATATTTGTAGTAATTTCAACGAGTTTTTGTTGCAAACTGTACTCATAAATACATCTTATCGTTCTATAGGAATCGTAAGTTAAAAAGTTATTCATTCATAGCATGCACAAATTTGCACTTCTGAGGATTGTGGTTGAAACAGATTAGGTATTTGAAAATATATTTCGTTACCATACTAGTTTTGAGGCGTTGTTTGAGGCTAGAAAAACTGCAAATATTTATCAGTATTATTAAGTATATTTTTATTACCAGCATCTCAAAAGTGTGAATAGATTGCACTGGTTGAAACTAGACAAACTTAGTAATAGTAATAATTGTAAAACACAGACATGGAATGACATTATAGTTTTTTGTGTGGAATTTTGTCGTGTATTCTTAGCAACAGCCCCTCAGCTTTAATTACCTGTCTTAAAAGTTGATATCTGAAGAAGCCATATTACGAATTCAGAGTACGATTAGCATGGGCAGATTCATCATCATTTTCCCAAGAGAAGATTTTTGGGATGTGAAACCGAAAATGAATATCCTATTAGGTGTTAAGCGAAAACGCTTTGGATATACACAACCCTTCAGATAAAAAATGTAAGTTATTTCCGTTTGCATATTCTCATAAAGAAAGTTCAATCTGAACCGAGGATTTTGGTGAAAATTGTCAATCAAACTCCTTCATGAGTTTTGCATATACGGTGGAAAATCAATCAGTTTCATTATGGTGAAGTAAAAAAGTTCAACTTCAAAATTTTCTCTATTCAGTTAAATTCCAAATTTATTATAATATCAACATTATAATATTTTTCTGCTTTCTACCCCGCTTTCTTAAACACTGAAATCAAGTTTGCATATACTTAATATCAAATATAAAAGCTAGTGTTATGAAAGTTTCCAGTTTGCGGATGTTTCAATCTGATTTTTTTCATTTCGTTTCGAAACCATAATTTTAGGAGATGAGATATCTTTTTTATTTTTATGTCAAACACATATTGTCATGATTGGGAATCATTTATAAATAACCACATACTTGACAATTTGAATTCAGAATTCTGAAAGAAAATTAAGACTGTAACGAAATCTTAATAGGTTGATGACATTTTTTAGTTATCTGTAAAAAATCCATTACATTATAAATTGTTCGCGATAGTTTTTTTTGACAAAGAACACTGAGTTTTGTTAAGGTTTTGAAATTCAATTTATGCATACAAGCTACTCATGTCTTCTCCTATTTTTTATTTTTGAGGAAGTCGTTTTGCAAAACATAGTTTCAGCCAATTCAACTGAACATTGTCTTTTATGCTTTTTTAACAAATGTTTGAGGAACTTAATAACAGTATTTTTTGGAAAGGAAGTTTTTGGCTTTCTACTACTCCATCTTGATACAAGAAAATGTGAGAATTTTCCAAATGAAGGAAGGAAGCAATCAATTTTGAAAGAAATAACTCTATACCTAGATGTGTAGATCATGCAAAGAAGTAACTTTCAGACACAAACTGGAAGGAAAAGCCCTCCTGAAACAGCTTCTTACATATAAACATTGAATTACACGAAAGAAAAAAATTCTTTCGAAACAAATACTTTTATATATATGAACACTGAATTATACGAAAAGCATTTTCTCTTGTATTCCAAAAATTCAGGATGAAATCGAATCAGATATCATTCAAATGATGCCTACACAATATAATTAATGAATGAAGTAAAATTTCACTAACATAGAACATTGTCATCCTCACTGCTAGACATCCGATGTTTCGCCGTAAGACTTTGCTTTATCGGCTCTTCAGTAGCAAATACGGATGACATTATAAGGTAAAACACTCAATTCGTTCATAATTACGACTTTTTATCACGGAATGGGTTGAATTCACTCATATCATCGATGACAGTGCGTAAATAACATTCATTTGCTTATTTGATTAAATCCCAGCCATAGGAATCTTGTTTACATTGAAAGGGTATATTTTTAGGAGAAATTAATTTTCGGAAAAGAAAGGTTTTCGCTTTCTACTCCTAAAACAGAGGCTCATGAATTTTTTCGAAAAACATGAGATGCTACATCCAAACCAATTTGGTTTTCGAAAAAATAAATCTACTCTGAAAGCTATTACAAATGTTGAAGAGAATATTGTGGATTGTCTTGAAAGAGGTGAACACACGTCGGTGACAATGTGTGACCTTAGTAAAGCATTTGATTGTGTATCGCACGACATATTTTTAGAGAAGCTGGAATTTTATGGAATAAGAGGGGTAACACTCAAATTTTTTTAATCTTATCTATCTAATCGAACACAGTTCGTACCCCAAGGCTCTGTGCTGGAACCACTATTATTTATAATTTACTTGAATGACATCTTTGACTATATATCACCGGGTTATTATGTTTGTTTCGCTGATGATACTATCCTTATTCAAGCCCATGAAAATTTAACTCTCCTAAATGAAGCCACCTCAAGTGTGGAGAAAGAGGCCGAAATATGGTTCACAATAAATAAATTGAACCTAAATAAAAGTAAAACCCAACGAATCGTTTTTTCGTCCAATAGAAAGATTTGCGAGAACCAGTCAGTAAAATTGCTTGGTATAACCCTAGATGATAGATTGAATTGGCAACCTCATATTGATAGTCTGTGCAAAAAACTATCCTCAAAACTCTACCTGCTCCGTCGCCTCAAAAGTGCTATAGATTCTCATACTCTTTTATCAGTTTATTTTGCACTATTTCATTCACATTTGAATTATGGAATTCTGCAATGGGGAAATTCACCATATGCTATGAGAGCTTTTCGAATTCAGAAACGTGATGTGGGAATAATGGCTGGTGTACCATAAACTTTTTCATGCAGAGAAATATTCAAACATTTCAAAATAATGTGCCTTCCTTATATCTATATATACCAAAGTCTCTTAGAAATACATAATATACATATACATACATAAAAGTAAATCTGAATTAAGTCAGAACTTCAATATCCACAACTATAGTACTAGGGATGCTAAACATCTGAGACCTTCTAGGGCCAAACTTGTTATGACTCAACGCAATTCTCTTAATTTGAATTTTTATAATAAATTACCAAGTAACTGGAAAATCTGAATTTTCTGTCTTTCAAAAATATTGTAAAAAGTCACCTGGTGAATACCAATCACTACTCGATCGACGAATTTCTAAACTATGCTATTCGTGATTCTAAGATATAGCACTAACAATTTTAGATTTCAGGCAGTTCTGTTCTGATATGTTCATTTCAATTTGTAATCAGTTGACGTGCACAATCACGATGTATTTATTGATTTTGTTTTATATACATGTGATAATGTCGATGACATGCACAATTATGGTGCCCAATGCTCGTAATATGTGTTAATTATGTGTTAATCATATTATGTAAGTTATTTTTGATTATATTTTTCAGGTTCTTATATTGTGACTTGCTACAAATGTATATCTACATATAATGTGGATAAATAAATGAATTGAATTAAACTATCATTATTATTATTATCATTGATTTGAGTATTGAATATCTATACTATCCCTAGAAATATAGTTCAAATAATTATTATTTCTTAATTGGTTAACTTGTTGAGGTAGTGTTTGTTTTCCTCATTTAAAGATTTTTTTATTTTTAATATTGGAGAATAATCCATACTATTGATTATTATATTTTGTTTCTTGCTACATATTGGAATAATAGTTGAAACATAATTGAAAAAAATAGTCGATGTCATTTTTTTGAAAATTTTTCAGTCCAATTGAAAAAGCTCTTGAAAATACAATTAAAATTAAGGAATTGTAAGTTGGAGGTTGAAAGATTGGAAATTGAATCCCGTCACTTTTATTTCGGATCAGTGGGTATCATGTCGCAACCAGGAAAGCCCGAAAGAATTTTGACCCGACCCGGACGACATAAAACAACTTGGTCTCAACACCCATGTAGTTAATAAAGGGAGCGTAGATCTGGTCATCCACATGGATGATTTGCGACCCGCACCGCCCCCACGCGAAGGGCAAGACCATTTGGATCCGCGTCATGTGGATTTGTGTATTTGTTTAGTGCTAAGTTGGATAAGGTCAACTTTTATAGTTATGTTGTTGCACGACAGAGCCCTGAAAAGGAGACAGGTGAAGAAGCGTGTCAACGTTTTTTGTAAAAAAAGTAGTTATAAGTAGTAGTAAGAGGAAAAATATTGTATATATCTAGCACATAAGTTATTTTTGTAGAAATTATAAGTTGATTTTTGTATTTGTTTTTTTTTAAAGAATTTTTCAACAAAGAGCACTTCCCAGTCTCAGTTCGTTAAAAACGGCAGTCCTTTAGGCAGGGAGGGATTTTACCAACGTCCAGTATTTTGAGTAAAAACAAAGAGATGTTTAGAATAAAAAAAAATCGAAAACGGCGTCGAGCCCAGTGGACGGAGTCTGCGCGCGTTCGCCGCGACTGCTATAAAAATAGCGCGTCGTGATACATAATACAAATAAAACACAAGACTCAGATGACAATTTTTCGGACGAAGAAGAAATTCAGGAGAAAAAAATCTCCCACAAACGATCAGCCACGCCGGAGATCCCGCCGAGAAGCCAAAAAACATGGCATACGACGAAACACCAGCCCAGCAGCCAAAAAAGAAAAAACCAAAAAGTTCCGAGACTGCCCGGACTAATGATCAAAAGACCGTCACGCCCGGTTTGTCACAGCAACCGGGTGAGGTGCCGGAAGACCCTAGACAAAAAGCTACTCAGGTAGCCCAGACGGATTACACCAAAACAATAGAAGACTCTGTACCCGAATCAATGGATTTAAGCGACGACCCTAAGATCGAGGATGCCCCGGCAACTCGCCAAGGTGAAACAAAGAAAAAAAGCGGACAGGCCCCCGCCAATAATTATCCGTGCAAAGGAAAAAGGGAAGCCATTCAATACGATCACCACCGCGCAAAATATCACCTCGCGGGTGGTAAACACGACAGACGGGATCAAGGTTTATCTGGAAACCTCAGATGAATACAGGAAAATAACGCGAATCCTGAATCGCGAAAAAATCCCGTATCACACCTATACCGTGCAAGCAGAAAAACCATTACGAGTAGTTTTCCGGGGGGTCCCGGAATCCCTGGAAGTAGAGGATATTAAGACAGGGAAATTTTTTCCATCGCTCGCATGAGCAAAATAAATAAGAAACCGATCCCGTTCGTGTTAGTGTTGGTTCCCAGAAGCCAAGCCAACATTTACGAAGTTGAGGAAGTCCAAAATGTGCGCGTGAACACCAACGCCTCAGAAACAGAACAGGACAGTGCTTTAGGCGTCAGAAGTTCGGGCACACACAGAGAAACTGCAAAGCAGTCCCGGCCTGTGTAAAGTGTGCTGGACGACACCTAACTAATGAGTGTAAAAAACCTTAAAATTCGCCCGTGTGTGCAAATCCCAGGACTGCCAGACAAAGAAGTCAGGAGCGATCTCTTTAATGCGAGAGCCGCATCATCAACAGAGAACGCTTGCAACTCTCCCGAGGGTCTCCCAGAGGCCCTAGGGCAGTTGCAGGAGATTCTAACGAAATTTCCGGTTTTGCAGACTATGTTTGCCGACAAAAAATAAAGAAACACTGCCTAAACGACAAAAAAGAGAACAGAAGAACGCTGCGACTTCTGCAACAGGGCTACAAGCCGAAAGAAGACGACAGAGGCTCGCCTCTGTCGCCCTAACACACAATACTAACAGTTAAAAAAATCCCAATCAGCGGAAAGGATCAGGGGCCCGTTACCCAAAATCTGAACGACGCAAGACAACGAACCGAAAAAAGGAGAGAGAATTCTTTTGCCAGCAGCCAAACCGAAAGGATCGAATGCGAACAAGTGAACAACACCAAAGTGTAACAGTGAAAATTGTGTAATAACGGAAGCTAGTTCTTATCAGAACTATCTGAACACTCTTTATTAAGAAGTACCATTGAAAAAATGGACCAACAAATAGAGAGGCTAACGGAAGAAAACCATAAATTGAAGGGAAAAAAGGGAGAGCAGGACAGGCAAATCCTAAAGCTTGAGAACTGATAGCTCTCACAGACCGGCTCCAACAGCTTGAAAAACAGTTGGAGACAAGGTAAAAACAGGAAAAGCCGGCTGCAGAAGCCGTAAAAACATCAGCAAAGGACAACGGAAAAAACATCCCTGAACAAGGAAATGAAAAGAAAAAAAATACAAGGTGAGTGGAAAAAGCGAAACCATCCCTGAAAAAAGGGAAAAAGTAGCAGATCCGCGAGCAACCAAGCGGTAAACCGAGTCGGAGGACGGTTTCCAACGTGTGGAAATAAAAAAAAAAACAGAAAAACGCGAAGACACATCGCGGCAGAAGAAAAAGAAGGAAAAAGACAGCCACGTGGACGTAGTCATGGAAACCGAGCCATGACGCCAGTGATCCCAACGAAAATGAAAGAACCTCAGAAGTCGAAGTGGTGCCAACCACAATAAACACTCCAGTTTGGCCAACTATAAGGCCAAAGACGAGAAAGTGGTACAACCTCATCCACCAAATGAAGATACGACAGCAAATTCGAACACAAACACAGACCCTTCCAAACCACCGCCAATCGTGATGCAAGATGCGAAGAAATGGAATGAGGTACCAAAATAATTAGAGAAAAGCGGATCCAATACAATAGGGCGCGCCTAAAAATACGACATCAACATTCACACGAATAACGAAGTGGACGGAAAAGATGTACGAGATGTATGGAGGACTTCCGTCTGGACTTTCACATGGCGGGGGCCTAGGCCCACAATTGCTGGGAACAGAAAGCTCCCCGGAGTCGGGTGCGGGGATTCTACTCTGGCTTCGTATTCATCGGAAGGACAACCGGCTTCAGCAGTGTTTGTGCCTTGAACACCGGTGAATACCGGGACTCAGCACTGAATCGACGGCTACCTCCACGCGGTCCCGTTGGCACTCGGGCGTTGCTGGTTCGTCCACTCACGCTAGAGCTGATGACGTAGCAACGTTCGAGGACTAAATGTCATCACCTAATCTAGCGAAAGCCAAATAGTAAGTCCGAGCTATCAATAAAAGAGAGGAGAGGGAGTCGTCATTGATGCGGCGGATGTATTACCCTCATACGCCGTACAATAAATGGAGTAAACCGTTGAATAAAATCCCCAATACCAAGGTTGGGCCAACACTACGAGGGTATGGATGGCGCTGGGGAAATGGTGCTTATAGTGCTGCTTCCCCGGTCCTGTAAGAAGCTTTACAGGGAATATAATGAAAGAAAATAAAAAGAAAGACAACACAGCAAATAACATACAAGGAAATAATGATAAAGCGGACGGAAATAACGTACCTCGAGAAAACCCGGGGTACGAAAACCTAGATGAAAATAGCGACGGGGCTAGTATATCTAGCCGCGAGTCAGTAGGAGAATCGCCAATTCATACCCAGCTAAGAAATCAAAAAGACCAAAACGAACTTAAAACACAGCCGAAAAGTCAAGAGGAAAGCATATTAAACGTCCAAAGAACGTTTGACAATGTTAAAACAAATCTGCTAAATAATATAAGCGCCGGCAAGGAATCGGTAAGCAGGAGAAGCTACTTGAGTACTTCATGGGGCTGGCCGACATAAGTAGTCAAAAAAACTTAGAAACATCCTTGCTCGACCGTTTGGAAATAATAGAGGATAAGCTGGACACAATATCCAACTCACATATGACACCCTCTCTACTTGCGAAAAGTTATGCCAAGGCAGTAAAACAAAAAGTAAAGCCAAAGATAATCAGGTCATAATGATATATCCGAGAAAGGATCAAGTAGAAATGCAAAGCAGCGAAGATGTTATCAACAGGCTGGAAAAGCAATTCCCTGGAGATCTGGGAATAACCTTGGAAAAGATGATACCAGTTAAGGGAGGCGTAAAGATAATCATTTCTAGGCTTGATTTTAACGAAAAACGCTTAGAAAAATTGAGGCTTGAAGCAAAGAAGATATCCAAACTAAAACCAAGAATGGCATTATTGGGAGTTAATAAAAACTACTCAAGTAAAAGAGTCAGCGATAATATAAATTACTTTCTAGAGATTCCAAACTAAGACCCAGAGGAGATCAGAGCCCTATACAAATACGAAGATAGGAGCGGAGACATATGCAGGTGGGTAATCGAAGTTAGCCTAAGAAAAAGAAATAAAATCATCGAGAAAGGAAAAGTGTTAATAGGATGGAAAAAATAAAATGTGATAGATCATGTCCGAATAATTAGTTGTTATAACTGCCAGCGATATGGCCATTTTGCTAAGAACTGCAAAAGCTCAGTAGTGCACATGTGCACTCGAACGTGAAACAAAAGCGTGCCCAAAGAAGGGCCGCTTCAAATCTATAAATTGTGAGAAAGCAAAGATGGACACTAACAACCATAAAGCGTCAGACAAGGAATGCCCAACATACCTGCGGAGGCTTCAGGGACAGATCCATAATCCAGATTATGGACCCTAGGCCAAAAATAAAGATGGGACAATGCAATCTGCAAAAAGCTAAAATAGCCACAATAGAACTGAGACAAGTTGCTGAAGAATATAATTTGGATGTACTGGTTGTCCAAGAGTCGTATTCCTATCGTAAGTGAGAAGAATGGCTCGTCTCTGGCTTCAGGGGAATGAAAAAGATCCATAATAGACCGAATCAACCACTGGCTGCAATAATTTTAATCCACCCCAATATTGATGCATTGCATCTAGAACAATTTGATAAGGAAACTAGAACCTGCGTGAGGATTCAATACAAAGGGGGAGACACCCTACTCATAAGCCAGTATTACAGACTCGGTGAAGACGTTCAAGTTGTTATAACTGACACTTAACAGATCCTTGATACATACCGCAGAACGGATATAATTTGGTCAGCCGACGTTAACAGCAAATCAGCATTGTGGCATTCCGCTCGCCAGGGGTGAGGAAATAGAACCCCTAATTGATGAATATGGGCTAAATGTATTAAATGAAGCAAATCCACTAAATACTTTTGCTACAGTAAATGGGCAAACTAACACAGACGTTAATATAGTCACAAGAGGCTTGCTTGAAAAAGTCCAAAAATGGGAAATAATAGAAGGAGCTGTCCAAAGCGACCATAGGTTAATTATATTCGAGATTAGCAGGAACGAAAACGAAGGAACTGAGGAAATACTACCTAGATATAGCCTTAAAAGAATAAATCTTAACCCATTGTTCACTAACGGAACTTCAAAGTCCCATGTAATCTAAAATGCATATACAACTTTAATACTTCATAATTTTCGATAGGTTTCTGACGAGACTCTCCAGTACACATTTTTCTACGGCTTATGCAACCAACAATACGCTTTGTCAAATGGTTCTGTGAATTATTTGAATATATTTGTTAGTCTGACGCAGTAACGATTGCGTCGATTGTGTTGTGCTTTTTTTTAGTGTTTTTTTGTGGTAAAACAGACAGTTCAATACAAGTGATTGTGAAATTCAACTTATTGTAATTTCAACTACATAGAGAAATATCAATTGCTGAGTTAGATTGTACAAGGAGGCATTACCAACGTAATTTATATTCCGGACTCCTAAGTCCCGTCAGGGATTTGAAAGGTATGTAATTGTGTTATTTATTGGAAATTGAGCGTATCGACCTGAAATAATGAAAAAAGGCAATATTTCTTATAGAGAAATGAATAACTGACGGCTCAGACAGCCACTAAATGATGATGAACTTCTGACAGCAGCTGAAGAAGCGGTAATTGAATTAGCAAATCTACCAGTGGACAACGAAATGATAACGGACGAAGAACAAAGTGATAAAGAAGATGAACATTCCGAAATGAATGATAATGTAACGGTTTTATATCAAGGAAATTTAGAAAATGAAAATGCAACCTTGGCAAACACTGAAGTGGAAAATATCATTCCTACCGAAGCTCCTCAGATTTCAGAATTGAAGAAAACCAAAAGAGGAGGGAAGGCAGAAGAGGAACATAAGTGGAAGTGGAAAAAAAGGGAGATTACTACCAACATACCTTCATACAACTTGGATGAAAATCCGATTGAAGAACACTTCCAACACTGCTCAACTTACACTGATTACTTTCTTACAGTGTTGGGACCAAATACTGTAAAATATATTGTATACCAGTCAAATTTGTATGCTACTCAACGTGGAAAGGCAATGAACTTCAAAGAACATGAACTGTTGGCTTTTCTAGGACTCAACTTTTTTATGGGCTACCATACAGTACCAAGTTATGTACATTACTGGTCATGTGCTGAAGATCTTGGAATACCAATAGTAAAAAAAGTAATGCCTAGAAGTCGTTTTGAACAATTTTTGCAATACCTTCATATAAACGACAAGTTCACAATACCTACCAACAACAAAGATAAAATTCATAAGATAAGACCTTTTGTGATAACTTTGAATGAACGCTTTGACATCCTCAATAATGTAACTAGAAAACTTGCAGTTGACGAATCCATGATAATCTTCAAAGGCTGCTCCACGTTGAAGCAATATAATCCTAAGAAACCCATCAAAAGAGGGTACAAACTATGGTGTCTAGGTGACCAAAACGGATATATGAAGAAATTCGACGTATATCAAGGGAAAAATGAAGTAGCGGAGAAAAAGTTTCAGGACTTCGGATTGGGCGAAAGAGTCATTTTGTCTTTGAGTGAGAATTATTGGAGCATTATTCGGATTATATATTTCGACAATAACTTCACATCAATCTTTTTACTTGAAAAATTAAAAATGAAAAATACGTTAGCATGTGGGACAATTCAGCGTGATCGACTGGGATTACCATCAAATATGAAAGGAGATAACTCTCAGCGAGGTGATATTGACTACAGAGTGTCAAATATGGATATATCATTTTTCAAATGGTGTGATAACAGGATTGTACATTTTTATCCAACTTTCATGGCACAGAATTGACTACAGTCAAACGTCAACAAAAAGACGGAACCAAGATCAACATAAACTGTGCTCAAATTGTCAACTTCGTCAAGCATATTGTATCCATAGGCGGTCCAAAAAATGGTGGCACCGCCTATTTTTCGGAATACTTGACATTGCTTTTGTGAACAGTTACATCCTTTATAAAAAAATCAATCCCGAGGAGCATCTCACCTTGCTTGATTTCAGAAGAGGAGTTGCGCTAGGACTCATGAATCAATCCAATAATCCTATTGGAAACAAAAAGCGTGGATCGACATCCTCATCGAACCCTTGAAACAGCCCACAAAATTCTTCAGTGTGTGTAAAACATAGAAAATATAACTACAGTGTTTCTGACGATGTTAGATTGAGCAATCGTGGAGTGCACTGGTCAATTTTCAGTGATAAACGAGGTAGATGCGAACAGTGTTCGTCTGTTGTAGAAGAGTCACGACCATATTCTAAATGTTCTAACTGCTCAGTATATCTGTGTGTGAATGAGAAAAAAAATTATTTCCGAAAATATCATGATATTGCTGAATAATATGTAACAATTTGTAATATACGTTCTCAGTATCACTACTTTCAATAATAATAATATATAATAACTTTCGTTCGGGTTTGAAGGCCGGCGTTTTTTGGAATTTCTTCCTGACGTTTCGCTAGCGCAAGTGGCTAGCTCCTATAACTGGTGATAGGTTCTCACCTCGATTCTCACCAGTTTCGTCCCTGACGGGACTTGCATGTCCCGGCTCCCCACTCCTTAGGGGGGTTGAGCAAAAAAACTAAAAAAAATATATATGCTAATAACCCACCCTTCGTTTCATATTAAAATTTTTTTTCTGAAATTCCAGCTGAATCTTATTCCGGGGAACAAAGGGATAACATGGAACCACCGGAATGCAGAACTAGACACCTTCCTGAAGCACATCGACAACGTAAATCCTTCCATCAATTTCACAATGGAGAAAAAAGTCCACAACAAATTGCCATTCCCATTCAACGTATTGCTGAAGACAACTGACACTAAATGGGAAACATCTGTATATCGAAAACCCACTCACACACGACAGTATCTGAACCAGGATTTCAACCACCATCAAGAGAGGAATCATCAAGACTCTACCAGACCGAGCTTTCTGGCTCTGTAATACAAAGAAAGGTCTCGAAAATGAACTAGGCATCATACTCCAAAGTGATGGTGGAACAGGCTTCAAATAGAAGACAACCAGAGCTCCATAAAAAAAACGCTCCCACAACCAGTGCTTGTACTTCCCTACATCAGAGGATTATCGGAAAGAATAAGAATGATAAGAATGATTGGGTTTAAGTATGACATCAGAATATGTTTTAGATCTGGGAGCACTATACGTAGCAGCCTCACGAAAACCCGGCCACCAAACACGTACTGTGATTCCAAGAACTAAGAGGTCATTGCCGAGCACAAGAAATACATACAGCGATGAGAAACCAGCAAATCAGGAATAGCAGAGCATGTTTGGACTCATCAACATAACATCAAGTGGGCTCAAGCTGAAATCATCCACAAGGAGGAACACTGGTTCAGGAGAAAAT
>WOGO01004159.1:0-13536 GCA_015342085.1 Leptinotarsa defecta | reverse complement strand
GTAGTATTAGCCAGGGGAGTAGTTGTTTTCTGATAGGTGTCAGTCCATTAACCTACTGTGTAGGGTGTTGACACTGTCCTGAACGAATTGTTTTTTTAGATGATTTGATTTATAGCAGCCAGTCTTCAAGTATGCCCACTGACTATACGAGAAAAATAGAGGTTCAAAGATTATATTGAATTTCGTCAGTTTTTAAGTTGGAAACCGAAAGTTTTGGGTTAATAAAAAAATTATCGTAACTATTTGTTTAAAATGGTTTGTCACGAAACTTAATGTGAAAAACCAAATTTTACGAGGGTGAATCCTTGGGCAACAGCTAGTAATTTATATTTTTACTTTAAAAATACACTAATACGATAAAAAAAATATGTCAACTGCACTAAGTAATGAATAGCTTCGAGAATTGAATTATGTTACCTATAAAGAAATTATGACAAACTAACACAACAGTCAACGACATCTGCCCTCATGCATCTGCCCGCGTTCGGAACGCGCTTTCGGCGAGGGCCGACCCTCTACCCCCGCGCATCGTCACCCGTCGTCTTTCATTAGATGCGACGCGTAATGACTTACTGCGTTGCGTCAAGTTAATCTCATCGTGAAAACTTTCAAACGATTAGTTCAAATTAATTAGTATAAAAGACAAAGTTTACCTATTTCGAATGCTTACAATTTGACATATATCTAAATCAATTATATTTATGGCTCAGTATTTTGCATATAGTGGCTACCTCAAAAGAGGTCAATATATGCTATAACGGACTTTTATGAAGAACTATTCAAGATAAACAATTTCTCGGTACATGTAATTCCAACGGTATAGGTAGCGCACGCCAAGATAGCTCTCAAACAGCAAGAATTTTTCCGACTAACTTCATACTTATCATTATATTATGACCAAAATCACATAAAACGTTTGTGAATTGTAGGCTATATGTTATTCTGATGTATAAGCTGTATTTATATAAAGTTTCATCTACATGTGTTCAGTCGTTCAGGAGTGAAAGAGCGACAAACATACATACATACATTTATACATCCTCACATTTATGATATTAGTATAGATTATATTTTTGAATGAAATATTTGGCGTCTTTTCGCATCGAACGTTCAAATTGAAAAGGGTTTTTATTAATAATTTTGACTTCCTTCATTTCGAAAAAAAGGAAACTTCCGAAGAAATAAAGAAAGAAATGTACTTCAACATAGATTCTTCCCAAAAATGTGTAGATCATGCAGAGAAGTTTTTTCAGGTACAAATTGAAAGAAACACTACTTCCAAATTACCATTAAATAAGACGAAAAAAAGTACTTTCGAATCCACTACTTTCATATGATCGTTGATTAACACGAAAATCTAATTTTTTGTTCTGTTTGTACACAAAACATTTGTTATGGAGTTGAAACAGATATCATTTATTGGAACGCTACACAACGTTGAATAAGAAAGAGTGTTGATATAAAATTTCACATATTTTCATGGATCACTAGCATCGTTAAAAGTTAACTTCTTGAAATTTTATGTTGAAAATACTCGTCATCAACTCTTCATTAGGACATTCAAGCTTGCGACTTCATGTCATTAAAACAGGCAATTCTGCACTTGTTATATATAATGACAGTTCGTGAAAACAATCATATGGATAATAACCCGTATTTTCAGTTCAAACGTTTTTTCTTTTATATTTCAGGAATTTTTTAATCAAACTTCTGTTGGAATATTCAAGAATGAATTAGAATTTCCAGGTGAAAAACCTCAGTTCCAAGTTGAAGTTATCAATGTTTCATTCAGAAATGTTTTTGTTTCGAATAATCCGCAGTATTTTAGTTTTTGTACCTTCTTTTGCAGCCTCTGCCAATTCTGTGATGTCTGTAATATTAGGTGTTAGTTTAACGAAGAACGGTATTTTGACTGCATTTTTGACCCACTTGCATACATTCTTCAAAAGATCGGGTTTCTGCAAAAAATAAATATTTATATAGATACAACTTCCTTCTATGGTATATCTGTGACTACTTTCGAAGTATAAAAAAATATATTTCAACATTAAAAGTTTACTATATTTTATTTTGGGAAAATTATATGAAAATTTCAAAAATTCTACTCGAGTTTATCTAATTGTGCTCAAAGCTCACGTGAAAATTTGTTTTTTATCATAAATTGAAAGGGGTATATTTTTAGGAGAGAATGATTTTTGGATAAATTTTTGGCTTTCTAATTCTCCATATTTGAACAAAAAATGTAAACTCTTCACAAAGATATTAAAAAAACACTCTCTCCTGAAAATACACCCCTATCAATTTCTAAATTTCCATTTTATAAAACATAAAATTGCCTTAAACTCTCAAAGCAATTCATGATAAAAAACAAATTGTTGAATGAAACTTCAACGAATAAAATACAGGAATAGTCAAAGTTCATCATGAAACATCGTTAATCACCTTCAAACAAACACAACATGTTTTTTCAAAATCGTGTTACCTCAGTGAGCTATGTTTTTTTTTGTAAACCAAATTCATCTTCAGAATGATACAAGAGTATTCGTAGTTTAAATGAGAAACATTGTATTAGTCAATATTGGAAAGAAAGGAAATCAACCCGATATTTTCATAACTTGTGTTCATACATGATTGAAGAAGTCACTATAAGAAATATTCTTCCTGATAAAAAGATTTGTCGAGAACAAATTAAAATCTTTTCCTATGAACAATTTTTTGAGTGGCACGTTTTTCACCTGTCCAATTGCTAATCCCATTCCAGATTCACCAACACCATGTGGACAACTCAAATTCAACTCCAGCATATCAGCACCAGCTTTCTCAACTTTTTGAGTTATTTCTATCCAGTCTTCTTCGTTATAGGTAACCATGACACTACCAATTATGACCTTCAAAATGGAGAAATATATACTCAGTGTATTGAACTGAAGAAAGAATATACTCACTTTCTCTGGGAAGTCCTGTTTGAGTTCTCTAATACCTTGCAACCAGTAATTGAAGTATTTTTCAGAAATAACTTCGATGTTCAGAAAAGATCCCTGTTGGGGTCCGTAGTTTTCGCCAGATGTTGTTCCTCGAATTATTCTAGGAGATATATTAGTCACTGCATTCTGTAAAAGAAACGGTTACTTTAGTTTTCATGAACTATTTTTCAAAATTTTTATCATATGGTACAACTGATAGAAGCTATCAGTTGCCTATAGTTATTAGTCGATAGACAATAGTTACTCAGGAAATTGAGGTTCTCTAGTGAAGATATTTTCAAAATATCCAGATTCAGTGGAAAGTAAGCAAACAACTGTGAGTCAGCAGAAACTTTTTGAAAGTAACATCTGCCCTAAATGTATGAAATGTTTATTCCATTCCATTTTCAATGTTTCAGTAATTTCATTAAATATACTAAAGGCTATTAGAGAGTATCCATTACTATTGTATATTTCATTTCATCGAATTCGGTTTCACCTAAGAACAACGAAATTGAAACATAACAAGAAAAATTATAACAAAAAATATACTACAATGAAGCATGTGTATGTATTTGAAATATTTATCGACTTTCGAAAAATATATCCAAAAATTCATCTCCTGAAGCAGTACTTGCTTCGAATTTATTCTACACCATTGAATATCAAGATCATATCAGAAATCGTCAAATAACAAAATCAAAACTGCAGGTTTCAAACGGTGAACATCGAGTTCATCGTCAGCAAAAAAGACAACAAAATTCGTTGGATTTTTTTAAGTTCTAAAGAGCGAAGTAGATTTTGGCCATGAAAATTCCAGATGAGTATCTGTATAATATCCTAGCTCTTTTTTGATAGGCGTAATTGGTAAATGCGACAAGTTACTGATGAATACAACATTTTTCTTCGCAAAAATATTTTTAGGTTACGCAGTAACTTATCGAGGTGAACTGAATAGATATCCTTTTTTACACCTCTATAAAGTTCCTTAAAACAATTTTTTTTCAGATTGTGGAAGATGAAGACACCCAAAAAATTCAGAAACCTAAAAAATCATTTTCGTTCTACATCCATTATTAACTTTTTCAGTGTCAATGATCGAGAATCAATACCACTTACCTTATCAAGTGTGAATGTTTTAGTCACAACAAAAGACCAGCCTTGCTGAAAACTCCTCCTGATCATAGCTGGAGTTGTAACAGGTGGGGCGGATGCTAACCCGAATGGGTTTTGAAATTTAACGCCACATATTTCCACAGATATATCGACTTCATCAATTTCTGTGTAGAATAAAGGCAACTTTGGTTTAGTCTCTTTCGGTAAACCCTATAAATATATGATAAATTTCAATCATCATAATGGAATCAAATCATTGGTAAAGTGAAAGTTGACGTACGTTTGCAACAGATGGAATTTTTTTAATTTCAAAATACCGCCAAAAGTCAGTGCATGTTCGATAACCATACTGTAGAACAGTCAACTTCATTTTTGTTACTGCATTCAAAATTTCTTAAATATGTTTCATTGAACATACAAGTACCGTAATCTGGGGTGAAGTCGGACAGTAGGGGCTAAGGCGGACAGAAGCACGTTTTTCTATAATTTTTTTCAAGGACATCTCGCCGATAGGCCAAATCGGGCTGGACCTGTCTAGATACGTTAGTAGACATCAAAACACATTGGTGGATGGTCGTGGCGACTGTAATTTCCTCCGGTCGCGTACAAATCGGCTTCTATTTCGTATTGCGTTTTGTGTTGTTTTTTTAATTAGTGAAAACAAACTATTGCCCACAGGTAAGGTTTACATATACAACATTTGTTTTACCACCAAAATGTTAACTGATTTATTGATAATATTTGGCGATAAAATAATAATAATAATACCACCTTTCGTTTATTGAAAAATAATTGAAATATAAAATATTGTCCACAGGTGGGGTAAAGGCTGACACCATAGTGAGGAATTACAAAAAGAAGATAGACCTGAGTTTCATGAATTATGATGGAACAAATTTACAGAGAGCACTAGACGATATGAAAAAAGGCAAGAAAAGTTTGAGACAAGCATCAGAATATTATAAAATTCCTAAATCTATACTCCATGACAAAATTAAGAAAAAAAAAGAAAGAAGACATGGCGGCCAAACTGTGTTTTCGGTAGAAGAAGAAAAGTTGTAAGTAGAAGGCATAATCAAATTTGGTGAGTGAGGCTTTCCATTGACTCGCAGAGATATAAGATGCTTAGTAAAAAATTACCCTGATAGAAGAGGTAAGAAAATAAAAACTTGAATTACCTTGATAGAAGAGGAAAGAAAATAAAAACTTTTGAAGACAAATTACCTGGAGTTGAATGGTTCTATAATTTTCTAAAGGACATAACATATTAACCGAACGATTAGCTCAAAACATCAAAAGATGCAGGGCTAATATTATCAAAGACACTTCAAGAGAGTTATTTTGAAATTTAGAATCAACATTGGAAAATGTTGAGCCTACCCATATAGTAAACTATGACGAGACGAATCTCACGGACGACCTAGGAAGGCAAAGATTCTATGCCGCCGTGGGTCTAAGAGGGTAGAAGTTATACAAGATTCCAGCAAATCAGGCACCTCAATTATGATGGCAATTACTGCATCTGCAATAACTGTGATATACAAAGCTGTCCAATTATATCCAACCTGGATAGAAGGTGGACCACAGGAGACAATATACAACCGAACCAAAAGCAGTTGATTTGATGGCCCAACCTTTGAAGATTGGTTTGACAAAATTCTCCTTCCTCATGTCAAAAATCTTCCCGGAAGGAAGGTGCTCATTGGAGACAAACTCGCTAGCCATGTTTCAATGCATGTAATGGAATGCTGGGAACAATATAACATCGAATTTGTGTTGCTTCCACCTAACGCCACCCATCTTCTGCAACCCTTAGATGTTGCCTTTTTCGCCCTTATGAAAAAAGCATGGCGTGCCATATTGCTACAATGGAAAATAAAGAATAGAGGAGCTATCCTGAAGTAGGAGTTTCCACGGCTTCTTGATGAAGCTATTAAGAAGATTGAAAATTTAGAAAACAATATAAGATCCGGGTTCAGAGCTTGCGGGATTGTCCCATTTAATAGTGACGTTGTGTTAAAAAAATACCAGATGTGGATGAAGGCGAAGAAGCGGCTCGAACAGAAAGTGCGAACCACTGGACCGAAACTTTACAAGAATTTTTAAAAGAGACTAGGTCAGTTATAACTGAAGAAACACGACCAAAGCGAGGAAAGAAATTAAAAGTATTGCCCGGCAAAGGAGTTAGAAAAAAAGATCTGGAACCTTCAACTAGCCGTCCTCTTGAGGATGAAAATAGTGACGTTGAAAGCAGTAGTGATAAAGGGAACAAGACTGATTCAGATGATAATGATCTACAGCTTGAGGATGTGACTGAAGAATCTCACCAAGATAATTTTGAGACAGGTGACTGTGATACTAATGATACTATACAAACGGGTACTTTTTTATTAGTTTAATTTCCATGCCCAAACAAGACCCATCAATATTTTGTTGTATGCGTCTCTGTGATCATTGAGAATGAGACGACTAATAATTTGTATCATGTCAATTTTCTAAGCAAGCAAAACACTGATAATATGGGGCTCTATTTTATTTAACCAAATATTAAAGATATGTCTTCAGTAGATCACACTCAAATTTTCAAAATTCTTACAAATGTAAAATTTTTGAGGTGCGATAGGTTCCAATTCCCCATTTTGAAAAAATATGAAAATATTTTTGAGGTGCGATAGGTTCCAATTCCCCATTTTGAAAAAATATGAAAATATTCGAATTGAATAATTCAACAACAGTTCAGTACCTAGTATAAGGTTTATATTTTGTTTTGTGTTATATGTAGGTAGTTTTATTTTCCTAGAAGGCAGTGCTATTCGCATTGAATAAGTTCAGAATAAGTATGAGGTTTATGTATTGTTTTTACTTGTGTTATTTTCCTAAAATAGATTAGTTTCTTATTTAAAAATGCGGTTTTTTTTCTTGTGGATTGCTGTAAATTATTATTTTTCACTTTTTGTGTCTGCCTACGCCCCATTTCAGGGGTAAAGATGACTTCTGATGCAAAATAAATAGGGGTCTATGTTCACCCCACACGTAGGAGCGAAGGCGGACAGCATTTAATAAAAAAAAAGTAGTGGGGGTAATATTTTTTTGCATATTTTTATATCGTATCATATTCTGGAGATTTAGGGCTTCCTTCATTTTTTTTTTCAAACTTTTGCTCTAAAGGTGTTCGAGTTATTGGCAAAAAAGACCAAAAATTGTCCGACTTCACCCCAGATTACGTTATATGAGACTAAAAAAAAATCCCCCAAAAAATAATACTGAGGGCTTCAAAATGAATATTAATTGAAAAGAAAATACCTATTACCTAGCTGATAAAATTATAATGTGTGGAACTTACACATGTTACGTCCATGTTCATTAATATTGAGTGGTGCCAAAACTGTCAGTATTTCTATGAACATAGTTTTCAAATATATAGGGAAACTTTTAGTGAATAATATTATCTTTGAAATATTTGTTTGCGTTCGGGTCCAGGTTATTATCTTCGTTTCGAAAATTACATCAATATAGTATCATTTTGAATATTGTGATTCACAATGAAAGTAAGTAATCGTCCCTTAGTTGAATGATTTTACCTATTTACCCCTCTCCTCATCTACAGGTACGTTTTCTTCAGGTACTTAATTGATATCGGTTCAGGATATTCAGATTTAACTCAGTAGTACCTTTCAATCATAACCGTCCAGTATGATGGCTGTTCGATCCTACACTCTTCTTTTGATTAGAAGCAGAGAGAAGACTTTCGCAGATGCAATGAACAGAAAAAAATCAGATAGAGGTCAACATAAGAACCGTTCACTCAAAAAACATTCGAAAAGATCCAGTTCACATAAACGAAAAGAAGGGTATGCGAGACTGACAACCAGGAGTGCAAAGAATGTTAGTACGCCAAAATTATCCAGAAAAACATTTTCACTTTCTGGGTTTAACAGGTATGTTCAACTTTTCTTCAGAAATATTCCTCTTTTCAATTGTATGATGTGTAAATAAGTGAATCATCTCGAGTTCAGTGCAATACATATAGTATGCAACATAAATGAGGAAAATACATCTTTGTGTGATTCTTAAATTGAAATAGCTATTTAATAAATCATAGAACTTGATCTTATGAGTTTTATTTAAAAATTAGCTGACCTGGTAAACGTTTTTCTGCATAGGATGTCAAGTTTGATGAAGGTTTACTTGCTCTTTTCAGGAAAGGAGAATTTACTCGCGAAAACATGTTGTTCGAAAATGTTGTCTGCTTGAAACTGATACTCATCTTATTAATAAACATTTTTTATTGATGATGTTTTAATTTAGACTTTTGACTAGTTCTCCCTCAAAATTGATAATTAGAATACTGTTTGAACTGAAAGGGGTATATTTTTGGGAAAGAAATGTTAATGACTTTCTGCTTCTCCATCTTATTGCAAAAAAAGTGTGGGAATGTTTCACAGAAAAAAAAGAAAGCAATAAAATTCAATTTGTATTGTATAGAGCCAAAACCTTCTTTCCCAGATACAATACTTTATTTTTCCTGAGACTTTTTTACAAGCATGGAAATCGTCACATACAAAGTAAAGATTGGAGTTGAAAAATATCAAGTGATAAAATATGGAATATACATGAAATAAAAATTAAATCAATGGCAGAGTAGGAGATACCTAGGCAAAAATTGTTTTGTTTTATTGGGCCATTTTTCGACTATGATAAATTTGTGTTTTGGAAGAGTCTTAGCACTTGAGTTTTATGAAGAACTAACAAATATGTATGTTACAGGGTACAGTTGTTCTTCGTGCAGTAAAAAATATGATAAAGAATCCTCGTATAAGTACCATTTGAAATATGACTGTGGCAAACCCCTTCTAACCTGTCACTTCCAAAACTGCAAGAAAAAAATGTCTAGAAGAAGCAGTATGAAAAGACATATGTATTTGGTACACAGTATCATCGATTGGGAGAATTATATGGATATAACTCGAAATGAATAATATTTCGTTTTATCATATTGCTTTTGTATATTAACTATTCTAGTCAAATAATTTGATGTGAAAAATAACTTCTGTTGGACACTTTTCAACTTCTCATTGACATGTTTACAGTACTTTGAAAAATATTGTAACCAGTACCACATTTAAAGATGAAATTCAACAATTAGTAGTCTCAAATTTTGCTTTAGAAACACTTAATGAAACGAAACTGAAATATACTTCAGTTGAAAAAAATGCTTGTAATTTGTACAATCAACCGAGTATTCATGAACAATATCACTAAATCTCTCATGCGTGTCTTTATAACTATTTGGCTATATGGAATGCCGTTTTACTTTTTATTGTCACAAACTTAATTGATTCATGCATTTGTTCGACACATTAAAAACGATTGTTCGCAAAATTTGTTCAATTTTAAATGTCACTTGATTTAAAATGTTACGTGAAATAATTTGTTCGATGAAAAGTTGCGAACAGTTATAATACAGATTCATTATTTGAAATTTTTGGAAGTAAATGTTTGTCATATACTTTTTTTGTAACTATCGAATATTTTACTACAATTTCTGTGAAACATGAATAAAATTGTTTGTTGATAATTATAGTTACATGAATTAAAACGATTGTTCATAATTTTAATTCGGCGCTAGCGTCGAGCGGATTCTTGCAGAAGCTGAATTTTTAAATCTTACAACATGATAGTCTAGTGATAGTAACACAATATTCCTCCGACCGCACCGCCGGAGGAATATTTTACTTTTTACTAATATTTCTTTGAAATGAGCTGAATTATTTTGTTTGTTGAATTTCAGTGATATATGAATTAAATTGATTGTTGATAATTTTCATTCGGCGCCACGGTTGAACGGCGTTTTGTCGTACTATAAATGAACTAGCATGTTGCCATTTGTAAATAATAATTGATAAATCCGCTCGATACCAGCGCCGAATTGAGAACAATCGTTTTAAATGGGAATAAAATACAACAATCTTTTAAAATTATCAAAAAATTTAATTCTTTATCAGAAATTAGCATTTTCAAAAGATTGATGAAATAAAATGATACTTGCTTGAGAATGTTTTGCACAAAAGTTGTAAACAAATTTTAAATTGAATGTATTAAAATGAATGTTGGAAATATTCAACACTTTCAATAAAATTGAAATATAACAATCTTTATTATTCATAGAAAAATATTTGGTACAGAAAGTTAATTTGCTATATTTTCAGACAAACCAAAGTCTATTTTTATTACCGACAATGTTTCATGGGAAAACTTTAACAGTCAATCATATATCTTCATTGAAATTTTATTCCCAAACTTACTTTTAGAAAGTGAATTTAAAGTTACATTATAATTCAACAGTCATTTAAATAACTAACATTTTATTCAAAGGTCAAAATTATATGCCGAATTGAAACGTTTGTTGAATTTACTCGAATGATACATTCCATTGACTGTTGAATAAAAATGTTTCTTCATTGCTGAGTTGGACTATATGTATATAGATTATTTTTCAGCAAAATGTATAGTAAATTGGCGTTCCATTTTCGAATACTCTGAAACAATATTTTTCTTCGGAATCAATGAAAGCTTCAAGTTATTTCATTAGTCTTTTTTATTCAAGTAACAATTTTATTCATGTAACATTTTAAATCAAGTATCATTCAAAATAGAACAAATTTTGCGAACAATCATTTTTAATGTGTCGAACAAATGCATGAATCAATTAAATTCAAACAAATAAATTGTTAGGTGAATAAATTGACGAATGAATATTTGTGACAATAAAAAGTAAAACGGCGTTTCATAAAGCTATCAAGACATATATGAAAAAGGTAAACATCTGTACAAAATAATCCAAATGGAGTCATACAAAACTAGTAGAATATTCAATACGAGAAGAAACACTTGTGTCTAAATTTAATACTAATCCAAAACAATATCTGATGTACAACTAAAATCAGCAGACGAACCTGATAAAGGACAGATCACCCTTTCAACATAAAATGAACGAAAAATTACGGCATGAGGATATGTAACGACTGTCAAATTCAGTTTTCAAAATGTACCATCAAGAACGTAAAATTGATGACAGAGAATGTTGAAAACTATTCAAAACCTAAAAAAAATTTCATATGGAATTCCTATTAAATATTTTTTCTCTCTCGAACAATGAAGGACGCTGATTTCAATTATAAATCAACTTTTCACCATTTATCTTTTTGATTAAATTCATGTGAATTCAATTTGTAAATGTATGTTCAAATGAGCAAGTGTCATTGACCTGTATATTTTTCAGAATTATGGCGAATATCATGTACAAAATGTGGAAAAACGTACAAAAATAAGAATCATTTACAAAGACACCTCAAGTGGCATTGTGGAAAATTGCCTGCTTTTGAATGCTCTTTATGCAACTATAAAACTTACAGAAGCGATATATTAAAGATTCATTACATTTCACGAAAGCATATCGGCAATGAGAAGAAGCATATGAAAAAACATAGAACAACTTGAAATATTTCCACTTCTATTTGAGAGATAGATAAATACAACAACGAAGTGGTGAATTATTTTTCAGAAATTCGATTGATTAGTTATATAACATTGTATACTGAACTGATCCAATATTTATATAATAGCAGAAATAAAATCAGCATAAGGATATTTTGGTGGGAGCTTCACTTAACCATTTACCTCGTATTTTTTTCTCTTACAGATGATTTGATACAACTCCTACTGTTTCGGAGTTACTCCTCACGAAGTAGGGGTTGCACTTGTTATTAGTTACATGGAATAACGGGGTCTCTCAGTCAAAAAATCAAAAATCGAAACTCTGCTTTACTTTACCAAGCTTTCGCTTCTAGTGGGAAGCTTCTTCAGGGCCTATAAATTATTGAGTTGTGAGTTTTTTGCCAATGAATAAAATTACAAATCATACTTACAGTAAAAATGAGTAAAAAACAATTAATTGAACATATAAATCGAGGAGAAAAGTTAAACATTAATGGTGTATTTTGGTTTGACAAATGTCATACCTTCACATAAATGTCATTTTTCAATGGGCATGATGATTTGATAATCTTTGACTCTGAAGGGAAAGTTGATTGATACAATTTTTATTATTTTCAATAAGATTTTTGGTGTAGTTCCAGTAAGTTACTGTATATACTGCTGAGATTATCAATGTCAGTTCTCTTATTCATACAATTAGAATACTTATTAATTTCAACCACTTCAAGAAAAAGGCGTTTGGAAATATTTTTTTCTGTATGTATAACTTTGATATTAGAGTAATTTGGTTTATGTCCTGTTTCTATAGAATGCTATACTAATGCGCATGATTTCTTATTAAGCTTACTATCAGTTTTATGTGAAGTTATTTCATCATTTAGAATTCTAGATGTTGTTCCAATATAATCCAAGTTACAATTGTTACAAGGAATGTTATATATCACATTTGACTTTTTGGTAGTATCCGTTTCATCTTTCAATTTAATATTCAAATTCTCTATAGTTTTAATATTTTTTTAGCAAATTTTGATAATTTGTTCATTATGAAAAAGTATTATGATATTAGAAGATACATTTCCGAAGTTAGGTATAGATTTATAAAAAAAATTATAGATAAACTATCATTATATACATTTCTGTTGATTACATGGGAATTTGAATTATTGCCAGTATTGAAAATTATTTTATTGGGAAGTTTTCTGGGATAAGAATTTCCGATCAATGTGTCTCTAAGAAGTCCAAGATTTTTTTGCTTGAGGGAAGGATGTACTAATTTTTCTATTCGTTTTTTCAAACAGTGTATTAGATTGATTTCATCTGATTTTTTATGAAAAGAATGGTAATTATTATATCTTTCTGAATTAGTAGGATTGACATACCAATCAGTAATCAAGGAATTGTCAGTTTCACGGATAACTCTTGTATCAAGAAGATAAAGGGTGTGATTATTTTCTATTTCGATAGTGAACTGCAAATTTTTATCACTTCTATTGACAACATCAAGAATTTCATTGGATTTGTCATAAGGTATTGCACAAATGACATCGTCAACGTATTTCTTTAAAAAGGGAACTTCAAAACTCAGTTTGGGAAGTATGTTTTCAAAAAGATCGTCCATTACGTATTGAGCTATAATGGGAGAAATAGTAGCAAGCTCCCATCGGTGTACCTAGAATTTGTTTATAGTATTTACCTTCGAAGGAGAAATAACTTGAGTCGTAGATGAACTTAATTATTTCAATAAATTTTTTTACTTTATTGAACATTTTTTATTTATATCATTCCATCTTTCGATAATACTTTTCTCCACTAGATTCATAGGTATATTGCTGAAAAGTGAAATCACATCAAGGCTGATCAGAATATAACTTGGAGGTAATGATTTTTCATTTATGAAATTGGAAAAAATCGAAGGAATCCTTAATATATAATTCATTTTCATAATTATAAGCATCAATGA
>WOGO01004158.1:0-13538 GCA_015342085.1 Leptinotarsa defecta | reverse complement strand
AATGACAACCATTATTCACTTCTTGACAATAACCTGATCTATTAAACACACCATCCCTGTAACACGCTCCTTACTAACCTTGAATCCTGGAAAAAATCTTTGAAGATACTAAAATATTAGACAAAAAGCCAAATAAAAAATTGATATGAATCTAGTAAGATGGTGTCATTTAGGTATTTAAAGTTACTAAAAGACGTCAGTATAATATTTGTGCTCCTTTGCTATTTAAAATTTTCGAGGGGTTGCTTATAATTTAGAAGGGGTACTGGAGGGGGATAATATTTCCATACTGTAAATTGTCAATTCAAGAATAAAAAATCGAACTGTTTCAGGTTTTTCTCGCATAGTACATAATAACACTAAAAATGAATTTACTCCATACATATGGACCGCACTGTATACATTCCTCAATAACTATAGAAAAATTATAAATTCAACATAGGCGTAGATAAAGAATTTTCAACAGGAAGGATATAGTTAGTAGAGACCCGCCTGAAGAAGCCATTGTATGGCGAAACACGTGTTGCGTTTTTGTAAAACTGTTTAGTAAAAATATCACAATAAACTGTTTTTTGAATTCGTTAGTCATGGATTTTCATCAAGTATCGGCCAATTCCATCATTTATGGTTTTATTAATTTTTCTGTGATATTGAAGTTTATTATTTCTCATGACATATTTTTGTCATATATTTTTCATACGATATTCTTATTATAACTGTTTATCTGATTCCATTCAGCAGGATAATAGATGTGCTCACTCCCCTACTTTCCCTCAGAATACTTTCAATTTCACACTTTTTTACATTTAAGTTCTGAAAATATTTAAATTAGATATTCAAGTACAGCCGGATATGTATTACCATCAGTAAATATGTTA
Organism: Leptinotarsa defecta; assembly: GCA_015342085.1. Taxonomy (NCBI): domain Eukaryota; kingdom Metazoa; phylum Arthropoda; class Insecta; order Coleoptera; family Chrysomelidae; genus Leptinotarsa; species Leptinotarsa defecta. Next base: position 12,660 of record WOGO01004158.1, on the reverse strand, counting down.
TTAATGTTATTAATTATTGATAATTATGTTTATATTCATTAGAGAACAAGAAAGGGAACTAATCGATTGAGTATTTTTTTTATTTTCTGAGAATACCATCTTCATGATAAAAAGCCTTGCATATAGGAATCACACGTTAAAAGGTAAGACCTCGTTAATCCGTAGCTCGCACATGTTTCGACTTCTGGGGGTTGTCATTCGTAGGGGTGCGACACCTTTCAACGGAAAAACAGATTTTAAAAAAAAATTCAAACAGATATAATATTTTTTCCGATAAAAATGATATTTAAATGGACTACTTGATATCTCGCTATTTTCATTATATTCATCATCACAAATATGCTTGTCCATCTGCTTATTCAAACGAAAATGTAAATACTGCAATATTCTCACTCAAAGTTTGACAGTTTTTACGACACTTTAAAACAGTTTCTCAGATGTTGTTGACATAAAAAGTGAGCTGCCTCGTTATCCGTCATAATTACCAATTGTCGATTCACTGCAAATTACTTAAATAATGGTTTATTCATTTGAAACCTAGTTTTAATGTTTATCTCAATTGAATTCAATTACAATCGTTGAGAATGACCTTAGGTACTCTGCCCCCAAAGTCAGAATATAAAAGAAATAAACAAGTATCAAAAATGGATAGTATATGGAAAAAGGGTTTCAACAGATTCATTTTACGCCAGCGAATTAAAATTCTACCAATCAAATTATGACAAAGGTAACAAAAGCAGGCACCTCATTTGGATCGGCTTATATACCCAAAAATTTGCGTTATAACCAAACATAATTTTGTAAAATACACGTGTCCCCAACGGGCTGAATAACATCTATGTCTCGCCTCTAACTTTCCTCCATTTTTTGAGTTCCATCATAACTATCAACATTATATTACGAAAAGGAGTATATACTCCAGTATAAATACATCCAAATTTCATTATATGAATACCTTAGATTATGATTAAACTCTCAGAATGAGAAATTGTATGCGCCACTCATCAGATTATGTATTTGGTAAGAATTCTTATTTGTATATAAATATTCCAGTCCTCTCACGAAGTTAAATCATAAAATTCAAGAAGTCAGCTAACCTTACTTTCTTTCCTTTGTAATTTATACGGTTATTGTAGGTGCACTCACTTCGAATATAACCAAAATATTGAAAAATTTTACTGTTTTCATTCAGAGCAGTGATAAACTGAGCACCAAAAATTCATAACGCGCATATAAAAAAAAGGTCCTTCAATTTGATGGGTAAATTGGGCGGCGATCGATTTCAGATGAACAAAAATATTATGTATCTTCATTAGTTGTTAAGTTGAATCTAGATATTTGTCTGGTCGACAAAATGACAGAGGTACTAAATTGAGTCTGTAAAGTCATCATGAATTCGGAAATGCTCCAATCCTCGTAATCGAGTGATGAGTACATAGGTTTCTGATACCAGATGCATACATAGTCTGTCTTGAGTTACGTCTATGGTCTCAGCCTATATCCATCGACATAACGCAGCCCTAAAAGTGTTTTATTACCACATTTTATCGTATTAACGAGACATAGATATTGCTCTACACTACAGAGAAGTGTAAGGCAACACTCAAATCATTGGAAGTGCCGAAATCATTGGAACTATCCACTCTCAGGCTCATACAAGCTAATACATCTTGTAGTTCTTCTCAACCATCACAACATGACGATATTTTTCGTGGAATCTTCGACTCCAGGTGATATGAATTTCGTTCAGCAAGGAAAGAAAAAAAAACTATTGGCATATCGAGATTTCTCCGCAGACTCTATCCAGGCCACTCTTTTGAGATGTTTGTTCCGATTATTGGAGATCCTGGTGGAATGGTGCCCTCCCTACTTTCGAATCATAGCAGTTCACCACATCAAGGCAGAAGTCTTGGTCGGACAAGTTCAAAAGGACAAATGTTTCAGGCACAATGACCATTCACCTCACGACTGATGAGTAGTCATTGGTTAATGAATGGTAACTATAATGGAAATAAAGTGTCCCAATCCACATCTAAAAAAAGTAGCTCTATATCACAGTGAATATTTATTCTACTGTGTCGTGGTATATATTGATCGATAGAGAAATTTGTACTTCATAGATTTCGCTGTTCATTTCTTTTCAAATTTCAAGTTTTTGCCTCTCTTCAGCTCATTATTATATGATCTTGTTGAGCGATTATGGGCCAATTTTTCTCTGCGAATTCAAATTGAACAACAGGAGATGTACAGGACCTTAGACAAGATAAGGTAGAGGACGCGTAACTAGCAATCTAAGAAAGCGTAATAAACTGTGCCGGTTATCGATCGTCCGCCATTAGATTGGTGACTAAAGCTTGTGTGACACCACGACTATTTCAATCATTTTTAGTGTGGTTCATAACTGAAAAGAACTTTGGTAGGTAGTTTGTTACAATGGTTATTTGTGCTGCATACCAGTGTAAAAGTAGTAGTAACAAAAAGGAAACAGATTATTACGTTTCATAGGTAAGTAAAAAATCATCGAATAATAGTTGTTCTGTTTTATCATATTTCAAGTTGTTTTCTATTATTAATCAATTTCGTATTTATATAATGTACGTGTCCCCATGCCGAAATCATAATTATTACCAGTTGAGTTTGTTTATTTTAAATTTTCATTCAAGTTTTGATAATTAATCGGTTTCAAAGCATCAGATGACGTATAATTCCCAGAGGCGTGCGGCACGAGAATTTTCATGGACGTTAATATATATAATATACTTTGGATTTTTCATTAGTGTAAATGCTTGTATTACGTTTTCATTTTCAATTGATCAACTCAAGTTTGGTTGTTTTCCAGATTTCCTGCGAATCCTAAAAAAATAATCTTCGGGTTCAGGCAGTGAAACTTGAAAATTGGATGCCGTCGCCAAATGATACATTATGTTCAAATCATTTTGAAAAGCGCTTTTTCTATCAAACAGATTTTTAAAGACGTCTACAAAATTCAGCAGTCCCTACTATATTCCCAGAATTGCCAAATTACATGCAGAAGGTAAGTACATTCCTACATTTTCGTAATCATTGTTATTTCATAGAATTGCCAAAATATACAAGGTGGGGCAACACCATAGGTATAATATAATTATTGTTCCATTCAAAAAATTACATATTGTCTTCGTATAAATGAAAATATTTTTTAAATACACGCATTTTAAACTAACACCACTTTAAAAATAATGTGTATATAATATTCTTGTTAAAAAATATATTTTTGCGGAATTTGAAAAGAAAAGCATCGCAGCTAGAGGCTGTGCCAGATACTTCAGCTTCGTATAGTAGCCAAGCACAAGAAGAAACTCCTCGAAAAAAACTGCTAAGAAGAAAACTATTGAATGAGGTGCAAAAGAACAAAGAAAAAACAAGAACAATAAATGTTCGAAAGCAGAAGCTTGAAAGATACAAAAAACTGGGTTTATAGGATTCATAATTTGTTTAAAAAATATACTTTTAATGTATAATGACTTTGTGTGTGAAGAAGATAAATTAATCTATCTTCCAATGTATGAAGTCAGCCAGGATCACACTGAACTATATTTTTCATCCATACGTTCACGAGGTGGTTGGAATAACTACCCCACTTGTAGACAGTTCACTGCTGCTTTCAAAAGATTGATGGTTAGAGCTGAAATTCGAGAGGGAGGTATGGGTAACTGCATTCCATTAGAAGCGATACCTATATTGGTTGGATCTAGTCAGAGCCAACCTGAAAATAACAATAATATGAGTTACTCACGACTCACAGACAGTGAAACCCAAGAACATTATTCCCTGCAAAGTTTATGAGGGGATCATGAATACATAATGAATCCAGCTGTAATAAGCGAATGTTCACATCAAATTGTTGTATATATTGCAGGATTTGTTTCTTGGCACTTACAAAAATCGTTAAATGTGAATACTGTTTAACTGCTGTAATAGGGAAAAAAGCCAATTTCTTAATAGCAAAAAAATCTCGAGGAGGTCTAACATAACCTTCACAGGATGTTATAAATATCTGCAAAAAGTCTGAACATTTCATTAGATTGCATGAAGAAAAAATGCAAAAGAGTGCTTTTATAGATATTTCAAAGAATAAAATTCTGCATCAGGCCATTGAGTCAAACTGTTTTTCTTGTTTAAAATGTAATGCCGCTGAGAACAACACTAACCATATTTACTTTTTAATTCAGGCAATAATCTCAAAATATTTGAATATAAGAATTTATTTTATCACTAAAAAAATGTGGGAAGTTAAGGATCCCGTACGGCAACAATATAGAAAATTGATCTTATTTAAGGGCCATTAATATACTTCAGCTATACTTAGGTTAGGTATATTTACAAGAAAGGTTGGTTGGATAACAGAATCAATTTTTTCTTAAAAAAACAATTGTTTTCTTGTCGGCTTTTCCAATTTGATTAAATTCTTCTTCTAGGCTCGAAAAGTAGTTTCTTCGTATTAATATTACTATTTTGCGAGATTTTCGTTTGTTTCATGTCGTATTATGTTGGTGTTGTCTCGAAGTTGTTGCAATGTTTTTTATTTTTTTTAATGTATCTAATATGTGTGATGGTTTTTAAAATAGTAATATTAACCCGAAGAAACTAATTTTCGAGCCCTGAAGAATTATTTAATTAAATTCGAAACGTCGGCATGAACACAATTGTTTTTTAAAGAAGAAATTGATCCGGTTTCCAAACCCAACCTCCTTCAGAAAAATTATTGGATAACTAAATTAGTGTATTTAGCTAAAATTATGAATTATTGAGTTCAGTTTGAATTATAACTTATTATATTTTATTACTTTGTAACAAGTTTATTGAAAATTATGTAATTTATTTAGAAATAAAAAAATATAGTCAAATATATACATTAGAGTTGAATAAAAACTTCACATTTAATACATTTCATTTATTGTTTCTTGCTGCTTATTTCCAACATAATGTTACGCCTCTGGTCAAACCACAGTGGTGCCTGAACGGAACACGGCGCTTGTCACATTACGAGTCCTTTCACTTCTCTTGTCTAAGTGTAGGACAGTGGTTGGAAACCGATAAGCCACCGAGGCACTTCCCAAAGGCGAAAACCCACCAAAAAATGACCATGGTTACTGTATGGTGGTAAGAAGGGAGGAGTAATGATAGAGATAATTTTATAATTATATTACCCTAATCTGAATCTGAACGTAGTACAATTGTGATCTTTAGAGAGTCGAAAATGGCTTTATATATCTTAAGGTCCAGTGTATAGGAACGATATGTGGTAAAATTGAAAAAACTTTCGTCATTTCTTCAATTTGAGGAGATTTGTGTGAATTTTGGGGAAAAAAAACAAAATTATATTCTAAAATTCCAAGAGTTTACGATATTTCTGAATTGCTTGTTCATGCAAAAACATTTGAAGGAAATATTTGAAAGTAATGAGCAGTGAATAAAAATTTTCTGTACAAATAGGCACCTCCAATCGAATGGAGTTATGCATAAAACAAGCATATTTTTAGTAACTATTTTTGTCTCATTATTAATCAGTTCGTCTCTTTTTTTCATGAGAAATGGAGTTGCATTTTCTAATTCCATGAATGAATCTGGCTTATTCATTTTGCACAAATCTGGATAAGATATCACAAAATCATTGACCTAAATCCACAGAAAAGAGGCGCATTTTTCCCCTGAATGACATTCACCTTTCCCACCCCTCGACCCTACAAAAATATTAAATTCACAATGCATTCCGACTCCCGGATAAAATGAAATCTGCGGAAAGTATCGAGTGGCGGCGCTTTCTGATCGAAAGATAAAATTTTCTGCTTCCATTTGTATCCTTCCATCTGTGAGGACCTGCCTACTTCCTACGTCTTGACTTTCTCTCTCGCCGAAAGCTCTTTACGTTTTTTTATTACGGCCCTCCGCCCCATAAATCTCAGACACGATAGAAAATTCCGCCATAATTTTTCATATATTTTCTCCCCTAGCCCCTACGCACTTTTCTACTACTTCGTTGCATTTTATGTAATGCCTAGTGATTCACGAGTCGTTTATTTCTTTTCCTCCGCTATAAATTGTAGGGATTTGCGATTTTGATTGAAGTTCGTATAGGCCTGACTGAATTATTCTGGAAGGCGGGTTGATTGAATGGAGTCCCGGATGAACTGGATCGGTTTCGTCTTGGATTTTGTGTGATCGTGCGGACTTTTTTTGGTATATATTTCATTTATACAGTGACTATTCGAAGACTAGCTATTTTAATGATTAAACGTAATGGATAGGGAGATATAATCAATCTAGATAAGCAAAGTACTGAACAATTGAGAAGGTTGATGTCGCATCAGAAATCAGCAGAATTAATGAAAATTTAAAATATTAGATTTTCCCGGAAGACACAAAAGACATTAATAATAAAAATAATTGTTTAAAATCTGTTTTTCCGTTAACCATGTGTCGCACCTCTATGAACGGCAACTCTCAGAAGTCGAAACTTGTGCGAGCTAAGGACTAACGAGGTCTTACCTTTAAACGTGTGATTCCTAACACGAATGCTCAAATTGATGACCTTTATGTTCAATGAATACAAATTTATTACATGCTTCTTTCATTTTTCATTTCAAATGTTCAATATATGTACCAAGTATATAGATGTCAAAAAAACTTCATCCTTCATGTATCCCCAGACAAAAAATCTAAAATAGTAAGGTCTAGAGATCGAGCCTGACGGGCAATGAGTCCGTTGTTTTCAATTTTTTTTGGTTGAGAATATTGCATTCAAATGTTTCCTCGCTATTGCTATATTATGCTGAAAATATTTTATGTCACGGTGGATGTTCAGTGGCAATTCATACAAGTAGGCATCAAACTCATCGAATAAAAAATGTAGATACATTTCAGCATTCAAATGATCATCGTGAAAGGTCCTAGTATGTTTGTTCACAATATTCCCAACCAAACATTTAGTACTAATCTTTTCAGGAAATAGGTTTCTCTGTGTAAATGTCATTTGTAATTATTATTCCACTCATAATAGATGTTTCTGTCAACTGTAACCCTCATTACATTACTATTGCTCGCGATATATATAGGAGCAGAAATTAATTTAATTTGGTTGGGAATGACCACCGATAGACCAGTTTCGGAGTACCTACTTGCTATTCGTTACTACCGGTAAGGTCGTCTCAGACGGAGTTAACCGTCTGAGTATCCCGAATAAACAAATTTAATTCCATCTAGCCATAAGCTCTATTTGAAGTTGTCTGAAGTTGCCATCGGCAGACAAAGTCCGGACGTCTTCCGGATAGGTGCATTACGTCATGTTCCATGTTTTCACCTAAGCTGGTGCATGTCATATGCCGAAGACACTAAAAATAAGTTGTTCACACCGAACATTGAGATTTGTGGAGTTATATAAATCAGAAATGATCCCAATGGATGTGTTACTACAATATTCCCATGAAGAAATTTCGAGATTGTTTGAAGGTGATTGACAATGCTTCATGATGAATTTTATTAGTTCGGACTTCCATTTCTAATATTATGTAGAATGACATGAAATCCCTAAAAGAACCAATACAAATGAAAAATTAAAAACAATAGCTGAAAATGACAATTTTATGCAAAAGAACCCTGACATTAAATTACAGTGAAATAAAATACAAGTTAAAAATAGAACAATTGAAGAAAAAATAAAAATCAAAAATTAAGAGATTCCAAGTCAAGTTACTTCGCGACGTTTCGATTGTTAATATCCACAATCGTCTTCGGGTGATGGCTGCACTAGATCCTCCGAGAGATGACTATGATTTCAACTTGGGAACACTCTATATTACGTTGATGGGACCAAACATGCTCTGCTATTCCTGATTTGCTGGTTTCCCTTCGCTGTGTGTTTTTCTTGTGCTCGGCAATGCGAACTTTCATTGGCCTCTCAGTTTCACCGATCACAGGGTATCCGGTAAATGTAATTCTTGGAATCGCAGTCCTCGTTTGGTGGCCTGGTCTTCGTGAGGCTGCTACGGATAGTGTTTCTTTTCAGGATCTGAAGCAGGTTCTGATATTGTACTTGGACCCAATTCTTCTTATCCTTTACGATAATCCTTTGATGTAGGGAAGTACACGCACTGGTTGTGACGGCTTCTCATCCTTGTGAGGCTGTTGTTGTCTTTTAGCCAAAGTCTATTCCACCATCACTTTGGAGTAGGCCTTCCGTTAAAGCTCATTTTTGATGTTATCTAGTTCCTTTTCGAGACCTGACTTCGTATTACAGAGTCCGAAAGCACGGTCTAACAGAGCCTTGATGATTCCCTTTTTTGGTCTATTGATGGTGGTTGGATTTGTTATTCAGAAACTGTAACGTGTAAGTGCGTTTTCGGTGTACAGATGATTCCCACTTAGTGTCGGTCCTCTTCACCAATACGTCTAAGAACGGCAATTCGTTGTGAACTTCCTTCTCCATTGTGAAAGTGATGGAAGGTACTGTGCTGTTTATGTGTTTCAGGAAGGCTTCTAGTTCAATATTCTCATGGCTCCATATTATAAAAGTGTCATCAACGTATCTCAACCAGACTCGGGGTCTCTTGTGGGCATCTTCAATGGCCAGAGTTTTAAACCACTTCATATATATGTTGGCTATATCTGGTGAAAGAGGCTATCCCATTGGCAGTCCTTCATCTTGTATAAATAATTCGTCCTTCAGTTGGAAATAACATTTTAGTACACAGCATCCTAGTGATTCCATAAATTCTTCTATAGGTGAGTTTGTTCTGTCTTCCGGGTCCTCGTCTTCGGATAACTTCTTCTGTACGATTTGGAGTGCTTCTTCGACCGGAACGTTGGTGTAAAGGCTTTTTACGTCGAAAATGATTAGTTGATCTTCCTCTGTGACTTCGATTATCCCTAATAGTTCGATAAAATGCCTTGAATTCTTTACAAAAGATGATGTTTTTCCTTGTAAAGGGGGTAAAAATCTAGACAAGATTTGAGTAGCCAAATCTCTGGAGCTGGTTATCGGTCTGAGTGGAACACCCTTCCTGTGGATTTTGGTAGTCCATACAAGTGAGGGAACTTACTGTGGTGCGGTGTTAGCGATGATCCCTCCTTTTTCAAAAAAATAGACTTGATGTTTTTTCAAGATCCTATCTGCAGATAAAAAAAACGCTACTGTGGTGATAGATACTGTTCTTCACGAAACGAAGGTCAAAGAGGTTCTTCAGAAGGGATAATACACGATAACACACTGCATCAATTGAAAGGAAGTTGTACCAGACTTTGAAAAAACACCAAGTCTATTTTTCTGAAAAGCAGAGATCATCGCTAACACCGCACCACAGTGAACCCCCTCACTTGTATGGACTACTCAAAATCGAGAAGGGTGTTCCGCTCAGACCGATCATCAGCTCCAGAGATTCGGCTACTCAAAATTTGTCTGGATTTTTACCCCCATTAATACAATCATTATAAGGGAAAGCATCATCTTTTGTAAAGAATTCAAGGCATTTCGTCGAACTACTAGGGGCAATCGAAGTCACAGAGCAATATCAACTAATCAGTTTCGACGTTGAAAGCTTTTACACCAACGTTCCGGTCGAAGAAGCACTACAAATCATACAGAGGAAGCTATCTGAAGGCGGAGACCTGAAAGATAGAACGAACTTACCTTTGGAAATAATTATGGAATTACTAGGATGCTGTGTACGAAACTGTTATTTCTAACTGAAGGACGAATTCTTTACATGAGATGAGGGACTGCCAATGGAATCACCAATTTCACCAGTTATAGCCAACTCTTCAATGGCCAACTCTGGCCATTGAAGAAGCCCACAAGAAACCCCGAGTCTGGTTAACGAGACCTTTATAATATGGAACCATGGGAAAACTGAACTAGACGCCTTCCTGAAACACATCAACAGCGTAAGACCTTTCATTACTTTCACCATGGAAAAGGAAGTCCACAAAGCAGAGAATTGCCATTCTTAGACGTATTGGTGAAGAGGACCGACACTGAGTGGGAAACATGTGTATACCGAAAACCCACTCACACGGGAAAGTATCCGTACCGCGAATCCAACCACCAATGGATTAAAAGAAGAATCATAAAGTCTCTATTAGACCGTTCTTTGGGGTTCTGTAATACGAAGGAAGGTCTCGAGAAGGACTACGTCTAAGGACTACGTCAAAAATGAATCGCTACTCAAAAGCGATGGTGGAACAGACTTTGGCTAAAATAAAGCAAGAGCCTCGCAAATAAAAGGGGCCGTCACAACCAGTGCTTGCACTTCCCTACATCAGAGGATTATCAGAAAGGATAGGATGAATCGGGTCCAAGTACAACATCAGAACCTGCTTCAGACCCGGAACACTATCCGTAGCAGCCTCACGAAAACCAGGCCACCAAACGCTGACTGCGATTCTAAGAATTGCATTTACCGGATACCCTGTGAGTGCGGAAAATTCTAAATCGGTGAAACTGAGAGGCCATTGAAAGTTCGCATTGCCGAGCATAAGAAACACTCACAGCGAAGGGAAACCAGCAAATCAGGAATAGCAGAGCTTGTTTGGACCCATCAACATTACGTCGAGTGGTCACAAGCTGAATATCATACACAGGGAGGACCACTGGTTTAGGAGGAAATTCAAAGAAGCCGCACACATGTTGTCCAACAATGTATTCAGCCAAGCTAGCGTAGAGATACGCAACATATGGAAACCCATATACTCAAGCGAAAATTGGCCAACTCCCGCCAAACGATCATCTCCCGCTAAACCGGTGAAGCGGAAAGAGGAAAAAGAATATAAGTGAAAGTACTCGAATGACCCATGAATAGTCATCTCTCGGAGGATTCAGTCCAGTCATCACCCGAAGACGATTGTGGATACTAACAATCAAAACGTCGTAAAGTAACTTGGCTTGGAATCTCTTAATTTTTGATTTTTATTTTTTGTTTAATTTTTCTATTTTTCATTTGTATTATATTTCACTGTAACTTCATTTCAGGGTTTCTTTGCTTTATATAATTGTCATCTTCAGCTATTGTTTTTAATTTTTCATTTGTATTGGTTCTCTTAGGGATTTCAAATCATTTCATATAATATTAGACAATGGAAGTCCGAACTAATGGAATTCAAATTTCGAGATGTAAATAAATTATGAGAGATACGCAAAAACAGTTTACAGAGAGTATCTTGAGTAAGCTAAGCTATCCTGCGTTTGTCAGTTGATTCTACTAAAGTGTTGATCAGTTATAGGTAGATATAACAGGTACTATTTTTGTAGTATTGTAGAAATTGTTGAATAGAAGTACAACTTATTCGAAGAATCCATAGGTACGTAACTTTTATTTCATTCTGAGTGACATCTTGCATTATGACAGTTTTGTATCAAAGAAATACCCCTCTATTCATTTTTTTTTTAGTATATTTTTTGGAAAGAAAGGTTTAGGTTTTTTACTTCCCCAGAAAGGAAGAATGCAATATATTTTAAAATAAACTCTACAAAGATGTGTAGATCAGAAACAAAACTTATTACACTGCCTGAAAACCTGAAAAGATGCTATGGAAGTCAGGTCTCAAATACACCGTCAGTAAAAATTAAATTTTATAAAAAAATGTCATTGTTGGAGATGAAGTGAATTCAACAACGTTCGGAAGTTTTCAGTGCTCGGAGGTGACAGCATGTTAATAATGAATCGTTATGGTTACCTCGTATGTTCAGAGTTATTGTATTATTCTGCACTATTTATTCCTTGATGTATATTTGTTATAGAAGAGGGAATTCATTTCACAAACAGCATTGCTGATAAATTGTGCATACAGATTGGTTTCATCATTCATGATGATTCTATTATTACAATAGAAGCTGGGTTAGTTCCGGCACAACGGAATAGTTAATTTAATACTCACAGAAGTAGAGTACGTAGGTTTCCAATATATTAGTTTACTGAATAACCAGAATGTACGTAATAATGATGATGCCTAGGGCATTGAAATAACGAGATTGCTGACGTGGCAGTTATATTACCAAATGGTTCATTTGTAGATTTCCTCCATGTTTTAGTAATTTGTCATATTCAAATTCGTTAAATCCAATATTGTATTAAACAATAGAATCCACAGGTAATAATACCAACGAATATCTAAATACTGCTACATAAAAGGAATTAACAAATGATAGATCACGAATAATGTCCCACTTAACATTTTTTCGTAACTTTCACGAAAACAATCATGTTACAATTATGTTATATTGCCGTAATTTATGACAATAACATGTTACGGTTGGGCTAAGTTCGTAGAAAAAAATTTGTTTGATAAAATTTCATCATTCAATATACTTGCCTTCTTGGGCGATAAAATGATTATAGCGGTCATACAACGACGATTACCTCTTCATCAGCGCTAAATTTCTTTTCAGCGAGCATTCTCTTGAGGTTTGGGAACACGAAAAAGTCACTGGGGGCCAGATATGGAAAAAGGGTAAATTCGGATGCAATGCCATTGATTTGTGACACGATGCATTGTCATGATGAAACGACACTTTGTTTCTTCAAATCTGTTCAAAATCTGTTTTTCCGTTAATCAGCTGCCGCCCCCATACGAACGACAACTCTCAGAAGTTGAGAAACTTGTGCGAGCTAAGGACTAACGAGGTCTTAC
>WOGO01004157.1:0-13539 GCA_015342085.1 Leptinotarsa defecta | reverse complement strand
AATTCAAATATAAATACGTTTGCACAACAGTTTTGTTATTAAATTGAAAGGGTTATATTTTTAGGAGTGATTAATTTTTGGGAAAGAAAGTTTTTGGCTTTCTACTACTCCATCTTGATACAAAAAAAATGTGGAAAACCAAAGAAAGGAAGGAAGCAATCATTTGCATAAGAAGTAACTGTATACATAGATGTATAGATCATGCAAAGTAACTTTCAGACACAAACTGGAAGAAAAAAACCCTCCTGAAAAAGCTACTTTCAAATACTTTTATATGAACACTGAATTATACAAAAAAATCTCTACTCAATTTGTATTTCAAACATTCGTTATGGAATTGAATCAGATATCATTCACAGGATTCCTACACAATGAAAAGTAAAAATTTAAAGGGCTCTTCGGTACCAATCTGGATAACATTATAATAAAAAACACACAATTCATTCAGTAGAGCTTTTTTTCCAGTTTGTGTCCAAAAGTTACTTCTTTGCATGATCTACACATCTATGTATATACTTCTTTTGAAATTGATTGCTTCCTTCCTTTTTTTGGAAGTTTCTTACATTTTTTCCCAAAAAGTTTTGTTATTATTCTGTGAGATAATTTATAATTTTGATTTTAGAAAGTTCTTACAGTTTTTTTTTTCAACAATATGGTTGTGATCACCTCCATCAACACTAATAGAACTTCAATAAAAAACTACTCTACCCACAAACTAATGAATCAAGATTGTTAGTTGATAGATTTTAAGATGCTCTAGAAATATTTTGTCAGAGTGAAAGTAAAACTACGTCTCATCTAGTCACATTCGCATGAAGATCAAGGAGTGTATGACAGAAAAAAATTACTCAAGTTGCAACTGACTTTTATAGGACGAAATGTTTCAAAAATGTATATTCATTGTAACATGTTTCGTGAATTGAACACTCCTATCTATCGATTTCCATTTTGATAGGGAAAATGGTGGATTTGTACGTAGCTGAGGAATATTTTTCCATCACCTCGATGATCCGGAAGACCAACTTCAAAATGGTAAATTCGTTTAATGTAAACTTCATCAAATAGAAATCAAATGGTTGGCAAAATTAATCAAAGTACGAATATCCTAGAAGAGCAATATCTGCCGTGATCTATGCCTTCTGTATATGGTTGAATCTTTTTGAGGACCAACAATGAAAGCCTTATTAAATGATCCTCTTTTCGTCTCATGTGACGATATGATCAAAAAACGATCGTTTTGGTTGCGCAAAAGCAAAGAAGATCAGACTTCAAAACGTGACAATTTTATTCGTCCGTTCAAATCGTAGGGCAACCACTTTTCGAGTTATTTGGTCTTTCCAATACGTTATAATCCATCAAAAACTTCATGGGAGCTAATGCCCAGTTCTTTCACCATCCCACGCACCGTTTGTGATGGATCATTCTCCACCAGAGTCCTCAAATCCTCGTCCTGGATTACTGTGGGTCGACCACTTCGGGGCTCATCTTCTAGGGTGAAACCTCCGGAACGAAATTTCGCAAACCAACGTTGAACAGTGCGTTCATTAACAATATCATTGCCAAAGTCCTGTGAAATGAGCATTTTTTGATGCATAGAAATTCCTTAATGAACGACCGAAATTCATTTCAACAATTCAAATAATCCAAGGCCACCTCTAATCATCTCCATCGTATCTACTAAATAATTCATTCAACCTTTCTTTTTCAGGTGAGTTCCTCAAGTAATTTATTCAGTACGCGCGGGCATCACTGCAAAATAATCGTAAGTATTTCAGACAGGTATATTTCAAATCATGGCTGTTTTATTTTAAATTATAATCGTAGATATATTCAAATTGCGACATTGAAATTCGACGCGTATAACGGCAACACGAAATTTCTAATCCTGCCACCGAATGGATTCAGGTAGTCCAGAGACATCTGTGTGGGAAGGCGGTAAGCTGATAGTTGGTCAGAAATTAGGTAGGTGTCGTAATATCTTGTGAAACCCGACATTTCACAGCGTTTATTATTGATAGGTGTTGAACAGTTCGTGAGTGGTATGAGTTGAGCAGTTTATATGTTAAACGAGCGACTTTATACATTGTTCAATTGGTTTTTCAGTTATGAAGCTACTTAGACACTGGTTTAGATAAAAGTCATGTTGATGTTTAAGTACATTGAATATTATCAAGATAATTATATTTATATATTAATGATAGTTAACAAGAGTTTGAATAACGCCTACTAAAAAGAATTCCGAAACAACATACATAATATAGGGTTTTCTCAAAATATGTAGGAGCTATTCAGCCTTTTCTAAAAAAAAATTATGGGATTTAAATCAATAATTGTAACCGTGGAACAAAAAGTGGAAGAGCAGTTAATATGTGATATTTATTGTATTCAATTGCCATTTCCAATTTTATCAATAATGATTACAATATAAATAATGATTTATGATGAATCATAGTCAGAAATAATATCGAAACATTTTGAACAAAGGTTGGTTGTGGAAACTGCATAACATACAGTACCATACTTTTATCTTTCGATGGGGGCAAGATATCAGAGCCGGCCAAACGTTTTGGGAAACGTTTTGTACGTTTTGATGAAAAAGCCAATAGTATGGCATCACTTGCCGCTATGAACTTTTTTTCCAATAGATAGGGGGACTTGTAACATTACCGGTTGTAGAATTATTGATGTTTGAATTTGGGACTAGGAATTTGGAAACTTCGCCACCCTATGTCAGATTTTTTTGAGATAAATGTTTTTTGGAAAAAGAAATAAATTGTAACGTCTTTTGCAATAGATAAGTGTTGATTTCAAAGACATACAACGATACCTGTACGTTAAGGAGGTTACGTTAATGGCCATGTTACGATTGCGCACGGCTGGTGTAAACCTCGAAGTAGGAATGGGTCAATTGAGGCTGATCCTATGGCGAGAAGCGCTTACTGTGCAACCTCTGCTGCAGGCAACCAGTAATGCAATTGAACCCAGATTTGTGTTTAATATACTCTACAAAATACAAATAAAACGGAATACATAGTCAGATACTACAAATGCAATACGCATACATACAGACGGTTCAAAAACCAACGAAGGCTCAGGATGTGCAGTGTACTCCAGATCACTAAGCCTAAGGATTAGATTGTGTCAATCGACACAAAAGAAATAACCAGGAAAGGAATTTCTGGCAAAACCATAACAATCTGCACTGATAGCAGACAAGTCCTATTAGCACTGAACAGACAACGTGTTACCTAAGGGCTAGTACTATGGTGCCACCAAGATTTAGCCAAAGCCTCGGTAAATAATAATATTATCCTGAGGTGGGTTAAATGCACGACAGGAGTAAAGGTAATCGCATTGCCGACTCTTTAGCCAAGGAAGCGGCTGGACTAAGAATTTTAGGACCTATTAGCACCAAAGGCCTAATGACTTCGACAGTTGCGGAACTAGCCAAACGACACACCTATGCTCAATCCCTAAAGAGATGGAATGAAATCGAAGGATGTAATCTTGCCATGATCACCCTGGGCGACCCCGGGAAGCTGGCGCCAAAGAAATATTTGGCGATTACTAGGAAAAATCTACCCGTAACAGTAGGATTTCTGACTGGCCACTGTCAACTAAGGAAACACCTCCATAATATGGGGCTAGTGGAAACACCTCTATGCAGGATGTGTGAACAGGAAGATGAAACTGTCAGGCATGTCCTATGCGAATATTCGGAGTTATCGTCAATACGATAATTTTTGTTCGGCGAGTCTTGGCCTATACCTGTCGATATAAAGGAGATGTATCCCAGAGACCTGTCCACCTTCCTGGAAAGGACGGGATGGTTAATAACCTAGGAGGACAACTCCTTGGGAGGATGTACAATGGGTCACATTTGGCCTAAGTGCTGTGGGCCTACACTCACCCTCCCTATTCTACAGACCCAGAGATATCAGTAATAACTAACTTATCTTGAATAACTATTTTAAGTAACAGTAATTAATTTGCCCAGGTTATGAATCTTTTGCCCAAGTGACGGTACTTGCAACAACGAAACAATGCGAAATCCACCTGGTGCTACTTATCCAAAATCCTTCAGTGATCTGTTTCTAACAAACAAAGTTATAATTTCTCTTGCGTACTATATTTCCGGCTGGAAATTTAATTACCTCTCTATAATAATTTAATATTACTTTCAAGAATCTGTTTCGTTTATTGTTAAGTAGAAAAATAGTGTCTTGCTATATCAATACATATTATAAATTGACGTTCTCAGCAGTGTCTGTCTGAACTCACGAAATGATTCAGGGGGAAAGTATATGTGCATAATTTATTGAAGTTTTGTGTGAGTTGCTTGAAACATGTCGATGTTATTCGTGAGCGGTAGTGTTACCCTGCGATCTATCATCGAAAAAGCTTCGTAATCTACTAGAAATATTCACAAAATAGTCCGTGATTTATTGTTAAATATAGCTTACTAAACTCACATCTCAATGTTCAAAATAATGGTTAGAAAGTGTGGTAATTGAAAAGCTTCAAATACAGATATGATATTATTCGTCATCGAGTTAATACGTTATGATTATTTGTTTGAAGATGGTTGACAATGTTTCATTGTACATTTCATTATTTCGGATTTCCATTGTCTGATATAATACGAAATGATTTGAAATTCTTGAAAGAATCAATAGAATTAAAAAGATTAGTTGAAAAGTAAATTATAATGAGCCAAAAAAAACTAAAATTACAATGAAATGAAATACAAACAACAATTGAAAATTGAACAATTAACAAAAAATTAAAATTTAAAGATTTCTAGTCAAGTCACTTCACTTGTAATTTCAGTTCTTTTTTCTTGATATAATTGTTGAATAGAACAGGCCGATACTTGATGAAAATCCATATTTGAAAACTAATTGATACAGTTTATTGTATGATTTTCACTATAAAGGGTTTAACAAAAACCGCGACACGTGTTTCGCTATATAATAGCTTCCTCAAGCATAAACTGAGAGTTACTTCTGAATTACAACAATTTTATACTCTGAACTATTAGCTACTCTTCTTCCTAAATGATAAATCTACCTGAGAAGGTCAGGTATGAATTCATCAACTATATCAATGAATTTTTTGGAAGTATACTTGTAAATATACCCAACTATTTTTACTCGCAATAAACAGATTCAATAATGGCGAATTATACAATTCAGTTTGATCATTCATGAGATGCTGAGAGTTTTTGAATTTGTTCATTTCCATAGTTTCAAACCTTTATTCTGGAAATGGATGGTTTTTTTTCATGGTTGCACTCATGTCCATCTGAGATTGAGTGGCGTATGTGGAATTTATTTTCCATTCTGTGTTCCTTTATGTGGGCTTTGAACGCTCTTTCAGTTTGTCCCATATAAAACATCGGACATGACCCACACGATAATTTATACACTCCTGATTTTTCTGAAACTGAACTTTTATCTTTGTTATCCTAATGTGCATACCTAGATTGTTGTTGTTTTCCAGATTTTCTGCACAGCAAAGGTGTAAATTCGGCTTTCAAAACCAATAACTTATTAGGCATGCACATCAAGAATAACAAAGATGAAAGTTCAGTTTCAAAAAAATCAGGAGTGTATAAATTATCGTGTGGGTCATGTCCGATGTTTCATATAGGTCAAACTGGAAGAGCGTTCGAAGCGCGCATAAAGAAATACAAATATAGTTTCCAGTATGGAAAAATAAATTCCACATATGCCACTCATTTAATCTCAGAGGGATATGAGTTCATTCATGAATACAAGCCATTTCCATTTCCAGAAGAAAGATTTGAAACTCAACCTGTTGGAGAGTATGGAAATAAACAAATTAAACAACCCTCAACATCTTACGAACGATTAAACTGAATTTGCCATTATTGAATATGTTCATTGCAGGTAAAACTAGGTATATTTCCAGGTATACAATTTATTGATATAGTTATTGAATTCATACCTGTCGTTTTCAGGTAGATTTATTCTTTAGGCAGACGATTAGGTAATAGGTTAGAATATAAAATGGTTGTAATTTAGAAGCAACTTTCAGTTTATGCTTCAGAAAGCTGTTGTATAGCGGAACACGTATCGAGGTTTTTGTAAAACCCTTCATAGTGAAAATCATACAATAAACTGTATTAATTTTTCTTTTGTATAATTTTCTTTTTTTGTTCAGCTAATCTTTTTAATGTTTCTGATTATTTGAGGGATTTCAATCCTGAAATTCCATATTCATTTATACGCTGATGATATCCAACTTTACTATAGTTTCCTTCCACATATGGTGGATGATGCATGAAGTCTTATTGATAATGATCTTAGGACTTACCTCATAGAATAGAAAGCAACTCTACAGATGTGCAGTCATCAAGAACCATATTAAGAACAGAGAACATTGAATGAAATATAAAATATATGACTTTCAATTACTCTATGTATATGGTGTATTCATGATGAATGTTATGACCGATAGTTCACTTTGTGATGTTGTTTGTTCACTGGTGCTTGTTCCATTCAACTGACATCACACACAAAACGTCTCAACTAAGTTTACTGTTTCATTATTTTTTTTTTGTCACACACATACACATATGAGCTTCAGTGGCTTTTCATGTTTATTTCTGCATTTTTTCTGGTTTATATTCATATGTGATCAATCTTATGAAATAAACATTATTATCACGTCCGAACTAATGAAATGGGCGTTATGATTGCTACTCACACCATATAATTCAAGTGAATATTTCGGAAGTTATCTCAATCGCGTGAGAAAATGAATTCAAGAAGACTGATGAACTGTTACAAGCAGAGAAGGCTTCAATTGATCTATCTACAAAATTGTTTCAGAGCAGATATTACCAGATATTTCCCGAACATTTCAGAATGTTCCTGTATGTCTCAAAATATTGTGGAATGCTCTTGAATGTTCTGGCATTTTTGAAATTTTTTCAAAGGACGAATCTTCAGCCCTTATATCTTCAAAAGCACGTTTTTTAACCCTTTCGGACCCAAGTAGCAGAAAATTGAAACTCAGCTTACGTTATTGATGATTTTTTCAAAGACTGGGTCTCAATGGTAATATTGCTACCAATAGAAAATAAAGCGATTCATTTCTAGAGTTAATTTTTATTCATTTTGTTGTATGGTATAATGTGAAGCAATTCTGTTTTTTTGCTATGCACAAATGGACTTGACATTTCTGGCAAAAAATGTGTGTTCGAGATTTACAAGTCAGCATTTTGCACTTACTTGCAAAATTCGTGTTGTCAAATTCCGGATAGTGCTTTATTCCATCGAGTCTAACTTCGTCTAATGTCTTCATTTATTTTCAGTTTCTGATCCTTACCATCGGTGAAGTTGTTGGCGAATCTCTCGAAGGCCGTCCTCGTGATCTCGGTGTTGACTCAGCCCTGGTCCCACCAATTAGGCCCTCAGCAACATATGCATGAAAATGAAATAAATCTAAAATTGTATTTTCGTTCACTTCAAGATTCTCAGCCTTCTGCCGGTACTCGATCCAACCATTTGTGCATGCTATATCGATTCCATGGGTGAACATACGAAGTGTCCATTTACGACTTCCAATTTTGGTCCAATAGAGTGTGAGCAGAAAATCCATTTTATCTACCCCTCCCATATGGCTGTTGCATTGTTTGATAACTTCCGGCCGGGGGATATTTATATATTCTTTTTCACCTTATCCCAACGTTTGCATGAATCAGCCTCTCCCACACTCATGTAGTTGGACCCCATGACAACACTTTTACTATCAAACCATTTGGTGAGCACCACTTGGCCATCGGTACTGATGAGCTCTTCCGCATATCCACGACCTTTACTTTTCATTACAGTGTCTGAGGAGAAGGAAGGTCTACCAAAACGGTCCACCCGTGCGGTACCAGAAGCGTAAATGTATAATTTCTCAAATACTGTAGTAAATTATAATTCGAAAAATAGCTGTCAAAGTAAAGTTGTATGTTGACTTCCTGAAGCTCCAAGTCCAAAAACTTCTTGCTCAATAGTCAGCTCAGTTGTACTCCGTTGGTATACGAGAAAATCATACATCAGGCCACTCGACCCACACAAAGTGAACAGTTTGATACCCCATGGACAAGGTTTTCCCTTTATATACTGCTTCACATTTAGCCTCACTTTGAAGAGAATCATTTGCTCGTCGATGCTCAGCTCCAGTTCCAATTGAAGGGTGGTCATTCGTTCACGTAGCGTGTTATACAATGGCCGTACTTTCCACATTCTGTCCGTGCAATTTGGGTCCCTTCCTAGTACATTCACGAAATGCAAGGCTGTTCGCAGTCGGTGAAATTGATCGTGAGGCATTGCATCGGCGATCATAGGCACACGTAATCTATTTTCCTAGTAACATCTCTCTCTGGGATAATGAAGATTGCCCATCAATATATGCATTCCGATGAGTGCACAACGTATAGATTTGTATGCTCACCCATGGAAGAGATAAGCTCAGAAGTAAAATACTGCCGAAAGAAATACAGAGGACTTTCAAGATCAGTCACTTCATCTTTTTTTGGCCTGTGCCAAGTGATGTTCAGGATAATATATCTCACATTTTTTCGCCAACAGATGTCTTTTTTGAGCGTCAACTCATTATTTTCGAAGTAATTTTTTATTCGAGCAGATTCACTCAAAGGATATTCTTTGTCGCCGACATTTGTTTTACTTTGTGAAACATATTCACTTTCACATCGTCTCCTCGAAGAGGTGCGATTACATCTGTAAT
Source organism: Leptinotarsa defecta (assembly GCA_015342085.1). Taxonomy (NCBI): domain Eukaryota; kingdom Metazoa; phylum Arthropoda; class Insecta; order Coleoptera; family Chrysomelidae; genus Leptinotarsa; species Leptinotarsa defecta. Next base: position 4,773 of record WOGO01004157.1, on the reverse strand, counting down.
TTCATTTAATTAGCACTAGAAAGAACATTGAAAATCACGTAGAAATACCAGAATCTGATTTCCATCCATCGTATTCGTCACTCAAAATGTCAATATCCGACGGGTCTTGATGAATCAGCTCAAACAATTCGTCATGAGACAGTCCCCTTTTAGCCCTTTTTTGAAAAAACGCTGAAATAATTGGATTCCTTTCGAATTGAAAATAAAAAAGGTTAGAATTTTGTGCATACCTTTCAATCGTCGAATTCCAGTGTACACTGACGTGTGCAGGCGTTTGTCAGTCTTAAAAAACCTACACAAAAACTTTAGGCCCCGATCATCTATGAAAACACACACTTTGAAACTTTATTGTAACACTATATCATTTGTTTGAATATATTTCAAACTATCTGTCAAGTACAATGAACCTGCGGAGAAATGTCGCCATCTGCCTTCCCGAGATGATAATTTGTCGATAGTTTCAGTTATTCGTTCATAGATGTCAGTTCTCATCTAACATCCATTAGGTATACACTCAAATGTACCTTGGGTTCAAAGCGCTCCACAATAAAAAATTCTCTATATATGATGATCAAACTTACGTACACTACAGTGTACTCCAGGTCCGAAAAGGTTAGCCTGACCAGATGTGGTGAAGCGAGTCCGCCAGTGTGGTATCAGTTGTTCAAAGCATCCCTGTATTTTGTCGGGTACCGCAAGGCATCTGAGCGAATGCACATGTTGTATTAAATTCCTTGCGGTAATCGATCCACGCCACAGAGAGGTTAGGCTTATGCTGTATCTAGTCCTGCATTACATACCTATCATCATTATTATTATTATTGTTTACAAAAAATGTGCTGGTCGGGCTTTATCCTCGAAGCCACGGTACATTCGGAAGGGCACACCAGCATTATCAACCAATCCTCACACCATGAGGTAAGTAAGTGATCAATGGGTCCAAGAATCAAGTGCCCTAAGCAGACGTAATTTGCTGATAATGACATCCTTTTGCATTTTTCTGGCCAAGATTTCTGCGTTAGTGCGAGAATAGAGAGGGCTTTATTAAAATTGAATAACAGAATGTTATCACTACAACATTAGATCTTGTTCTCTGCAGAGGACATATGTCTGTTACTGCGCACGGATTACCCTGTATAACACACCCAAGAATATATGCGTACACATCATTATAACCTTACAGTTTTCTTATTTGGGCCGACGCTCCTTAAAACCCCGTCTACTTCCCTTCGTCTGCGACACTGAGCCTTACAGATGAGAAGGATTTTACTTATAACCTCGGGTGAGAATGTTTTATGTTACCGCCTATATTGCAGACTATTTCTAAGATGATTCAGCTAAAGAGGATGGGAAGCAAAGACGTGGGAACATATTTTTCCAGAACACCAGTCATTTCACGGGAATTTATGATTGAAATTGAAATTTTCTTATGCTCGACTGTTGATAATAAGTGATTACTTGAGGTTGCTTGATAGACACTATGAAGAAAGTATGATGACTCAATACCGTAACAGTTTTTCGATGATTTGATAACTTTCATCCATGAACTGTAGGCACTGAAACTTTTCCTCAAAGCTGAAGAGAAAAGAAGCTGCAATTTTTGAAATGACCTATAGTTCCCCTGAAAATATTCAACAAAGCGTAATGTTATCAACACATCGACTGCTTTGGTTACTAGACTCGAGTTCACTGTATGCAATGTTAATAACTCCCCGAGCCACCTAAAAAACCACTTCTGCATGAATATTATAATAAACGAACAAAAAACGTTTTTTTGAAACAACTATTTTTATTAATACGAGGGTTGCCTTTCATATTTCGGGATTAGAGAACAAAAACAAATTTTAATCATCAAAAATAACTTCCTTGTTTTTCAAAATATTTCCCATGAAGATCTATACAGTTTTGTATGCGTTTGAACCAATTGTCGAAGCACTTTTGATCTCCAAAACATGCATTCTGTATACAGCAACCGCTTCTTCAGGTGTCGAAAAACGTTGACCTCTCAGTTTGTTTTTTACGTGCGGAAATAAAGAAGTCATTCGGTGCCAAGTCAGGACTATACGACGGGTGCTCAAAAATGCAGTCGTTTGAGCCGATGTGTAAGAGCTCGCATTGTCGTGGTGAAGAGTGATCCGTCTTCGACGGTTGGTTTTCCTGATTTCTTGGAAGACAACTGGCAAACAAATGTTTGTGTACCACTCAGAGTTGACTGTTCTGCGTTGTTTCTTGTGGTACGGTTGCAACCTGTCTAGTTTTTTCGAAAAAACAGGCGGCCATTTGCTTGGAAGTGCTTCGTGCGCGAACAACATTTGTTGGATTTGTCTCATCTTGAAAAACCCATACAGTCGACTGCTGTCATAGACGTGTTTTGAAGCAAAGCGATTGAGCATTTCTTTCGGCCAATCGACACGAGCCTTTTTTGAGCGGCTGACAAATTGTGTGGGATCCAACGCGAACAATTTTTTTTGACAGTCAAATATTTATGCAATATTGAATGTATGCCTAAGGTTGTCTCAATCTCATGATAGGTCACATGACGATCTTGCAATATCAGTTCGAGTACAGCATCAATGGTTTTCGAATTTTGGATGTCCTTCACGAAATTCGTCTTGGAATGAACTACGACCACGATTGCATTCACCATACCATCGATAAACACTGGTCCTTGATGGAGCTTCATCACCAAAAATTGAATTAAGTTCATCCATGCATTGTTGTTGAGTTAATCCACGTCGAAAGTTGTAAAAAATAATCGCACGAAAATGTTTACCGTATAATTTCATTTCTGGGCCCAGATGAATCTTTTAAGTTACTATAAACAACATAAATAGCGCGCGTATATCAAAACGTTCTGAGTACGTATAAGCTCAAAATTGTCCAACTTTACGATAGAGCTATCAGTTGCTAGATTGCAACACTAGGGTTGCCAAATCCCGAAACATAAAAGGCAACCCTCTTATGAACACAAAAATCACGTTTTTCCATTTAGTTTATACTTGAAACATTTGATATGTATTTGAAACAGATATCATTCATAGAAACGCTACATAACGATGTATATGAAGAAGCATTGATATTGAATTTCACTCACATGGAGAAACTAATCGTCGCTCGAAAAATATCCCCTATTCAATTTGAACGACATTTTAATGACTGGGATTGATCGTATGAATGTTTTTATCTACTAGCATCACGACTTGAGAAGATTTGTCGCTTCCGGAGACATAAAGCGTTAGAAATACATGTGTTGTTTGTCTTCTACAGTTCAATGGAGAGTTGAATACAGGGATGATAGATTTCTTTGTAAGTGAAATTTCATATCAATGGTCTTACATGTATTTCTTTGTGTAGCGTTTCTAGGTCCGGATTTCTGACTGGAGGCGAAATATCCCCTTGTCGTCCTCCAGTATCGTTCACGCCTTCAAAGCAACCACTCTGAAGTCTATTGCTGCAGAAGCAGAAGGGTGATTTTCTACGTTATGGATTGAAGTTTTCACTACCATGCTGGAATCGCAACTGAAAAATCGCGCGGAAATAGCCAACACTATCGGGTCCCATTTGTTTACCTTGGTTCTCTCTCTACTTGGTCGCTTTGGCCCTCCTATTGTCGTTCGAAATCCGACGACCGGTAGGCAGTAAAAAATCGCCGCTGTAAAAAAAAACGCAAACACTGTCATGTTTCATTTAAATGCCGGGGTTGGCATAAAAATAAAAAACGCTCGGAAATCGCGAAGTATGTCACCGGCCTATGAGTGATATCTTGTTTCAATTGCATAATGAATGTTTGAAGTACGAACTGAATGGAAGAAGTGATTTTTCGTGTTATTTAATGATCATATATCCAAAGTGATTGTTTTGAATTTTTTTATAGGAAAGAAATCTCTTTGATCTGATGCACATCTTCGCAAAAGGTATATTTTGAACATAATAACACTTCTCTATATCTAGATAACTACTACTAGTGAACTCTGGTTCATTGTCAGAATAATTAGTCCACGGAACAGCATATCTATTAAGGAGTTCAGTCTCCTCATGATGTACGATTCATTTTCCCGTCATATTTCTATTATTTTCTATATGAGCCTCTACCCATCTGATAACGAAACGAAACGAAAATTTAAATGTGTCTCCGATATGATGGAGGCTAAAGTTCTCGAATATCAAGACTTTTCAAAGATTTTGTGACAGAATAACGATAAAGTCTACTGTTTTTAAAAGTATCATAAATTATACAGTTGTTAATATATTAATCTGACTTCTGTCAATCGCACTGCTAAGTTCAAACCTTCATTATTTTTATTGCGCCTATACTTACAACAATGATGAATGGAAAATGAATATGAAATTCAGTAGAATGTATAGTCGAAGTAAACGAAATTGTGCACTCTTAAAGTTGGCGGCACTCTCGAAGGACAAAAAACCATACATACATAGAAATGTATTGAATTTGAAGGCATGTAACGGTGACGAATAGAATTCGGGGAATGCGGGGATGGTTACCGCCGTCGTGTTCAGTTCAGGATCTGATTGCGATTTGGGTGTTGAAATTCGATATTACTGCAGTTATAATTACCTAAAATGTTTGTAATCTGATTAAAATGTGGCGTCCTTGGACAAGTACTGATAGTAATACTGAGAGTGTGACAACATCGCAGACTTTTCCAGTGTAGTGATTCCAATAGCAATGGTGAACAATGCGAAAAAGAAATACCACTGAATAAGATTCGGATGCATTTAAAATTGAAACACAGAGAGTATGTTTTAATATAT
>WOGO01004156.1:0-13539 GCA_015342085.1 Leptinotarsa defecta | reverse complement strand
AGGAACTTGACTCCATTTCAATGGTTGGTCCATGTTGATAAGAAGTTTCGTGCGGATTTTGCATTTAACGAAATTTGGTATCGTAGTCACTCCTTTCGTAGAATTTGACAGAGAGGGCCAGATAAATTTTATCACTAGACACATGGGCGTAGGCTTGATTTTTGTGGGGACCTGACGGACACTTATTTTATTTCAAATATATACACGTTTTGGTAGATTTTTTTTTTAGTTTAGAGTAATTCAGTTTAAAGTAGGATTGCTACAGACTATTTTCCCATGAAATTCAAATTTTCTCCCATGTTTTTTTATATTTGAGGACTGTTTCATAAAGCAATTTCTGTAAAGAGGGCTCATTCTGTACATTTCAATAAATCATGTAAATATGAAGAAAGTTATGAAGTCATGCAAATAATGATGATTAGAAGTTAGACTTAAATCACGGGACCAGACGAAGATTTATAAATATTAAGTTATCCTAGATGGTTTCCGCGGATAAACAAAATATTGTCTGCTTCAGTTTTTTGGGATTGTCAAGAAGTAATCAACTTGATTTTCTGGCAAAGGTGTTATGTTTTTTATTGCGATAGCGACGCTCTGCTACCAAAGTATGTTATTGAAAAGCTAAAGTCTGAACCGCATACGATCTACTAAGAAACTGGGCTGCCTATAGCTTCTAAAACTGTTTTTATTTCGTGAATGTTGTACAATTCCAAATTTTAATTATTTGACAATTACGTGACGTTTTTCAATTATTTCAATAAACATTGGCGTTACAAAAAACATTTAAAAAGGGAACAAAATAAATGTTGATTTCTTCAAATTCTCAAACACGGTTCGTTGTCGGTTGGAACTACAATCCACCAGATGGCTTTATCACTTTCAGGTACAACATCTATTCGTGTTATGAAAACTAAAAATGCAAGTATCCCTACATATTCATCAGATAATGAACTATCATTATCATTATTAGGACACGATTTGTTCATATCAGTAGATTACTTTCAAATATTGTCATATTCGTTATATTCCTTTATATATTAGGCTATTATCCTATTATCCAAATTGAAGGTGATTGTCTCACATCAAAAGATTTCTTTGATTGATTGTATTCGTTTGAATATCCAGATGAAACAAAAATATTCAAGGCAAAATTTTATTGATTACCAAAACATCTACAATGATTCTTCAATTCAACTTCTTAATGGTTTCATCGTCATCGTATTTATAGACACAAACAACATATCCTTTCTTATTCTTTCTGTTCGTTTTCGTTTTTCCTTTCGATTGATTGTTTGACAATTCTTTGAGGGCTGAAAACAAAGAAATGATAAAACATATTACATTACAATAATAGCTAGATGTTCGAAACTATTTGACTACTATTCATACATGCCAAATTTCAAAATTATTTTTTCACACGTTGTGTGAAAAACGTTTACAAATGCCATTTTTCACCTATTCGCACCTGAAATGTCTCCAATTAGATCAAATATCGAATCGAAATTCAACGCTACTGAAATAATTTGTGAAGAGAACTCTACAGTAAGTGTGATGACAAACATCTTTCGTGATTCCTAGTTTTCATGAAGAATGGATTTTCCAAAACCGTCTACTTATAAGATATCAATTTCTGTTCAAAATGAAATTATTTTGGGCTATTTCTTGAGTCATGTAAGCAAAAGTCATATACAGAAAATATTGATTCAGAAAAACAATCTAAAAACACTACTCAACTGTCACCAAGAAAATATTATAACTTAACAAAATGAAGGTCTGATACAATTCTGACCAAATCGATGAGTCATTTCTTTTTAGATTTTTGAGATATTTATTATAATTTCGTAAGTATCTGTCTATTTGATTCGTAAACAGAAAGTAATAGTAGTATTATTTGAAACATGACAACCTTTTATATTAACATATTCCTGAAAGATATTGAATTTTTCTTATATATCATTTTATATATTGATATATTTTGTTATGTGTTCAATATGTCTGTTTTTTCGTTAACCAGCTGTCGCACCCCTACGAACGACAACCCTCACACATGTGATCAGCATCATTATAATAATTGCTGGTAAACAGTAATCCTGAAATACATATAGGAGTTCATTTTCATTGTGTTTCTTCAAACCTTCCATTGCCTTCATTTATAGTCTTGCATGTTAAGTACGAATTTGGACTTGATATGTTATAAAAAAGATATGCGAATGTACTTACCCTTTTTGAAAAATGTTTTACCGATTGCAACATATGGCGATTCGAATGCTAAACACCAAATTGTAGCAACAATGAATATGAAGCCCAAATCACCCATGTAATCGTGAAACTGAAATGAAGTAAATAATTTTAAGATATTTTTGATGAGAGAGTCAGTCTTTCAAATGTTTCTGGGTATGAAACTTCCATAGTATGAAAAGCGAATAAATCCAGTAAAGTACAGTGTAGCAAAAATGTTTTTGCACATTCGAATCATCTTTAATCCGAGAAATCAGTTTGCATAGTCCTATTTTTTTGATATTTCATGAATAAATTAAAGTTCAAAATTGAAAAGTTTTCAAATGAAAGCAGAATTCAAAAAACAGAAATCATAAATTTCCCAGAAAAAAGTACATATAATACTTTCACTTCAATACATATCTTTTCATATGAAACATTAGTTCACGAGTATTATTATTCTGATCTTTATTGAGGACTCAAAAATTACAATGTTCCACAATAATTGAAGATAAGATTATTCTACGTCAAGAAATACCTGAGTGTTCAATTGGGGTCATAGTTGCTAAAACTGATTAACAGAAGGGGTCTATTCATGTTTAAAAAACTAAATAATCTTCGAAATCAGTGGAAAACGAAGACACTCACTTCCGTGAAAAAGTGCTTCAAACCCTACATTTTCAAATGACGGTGCAGACTGAAATGTCATAACATAGAGATCGAGATAGATATATCGATAGATAGATAGATAATAATCGTTCAATAGAGTTCATCAAAAATTCACTTTTGTTTCACCTATGGACCGCTAGTCAAATGTTGGGCTTGATGAGGAACACTAGAGAACTCGGATATAAAGGTAATATTCACGCTATTCTAGCTTACGTGAGGTCCAAACTAGAATATGGGGCGACGATGTAGTATCCCGTTAATAAATTGATGGATGTGGCCGTTACTACGTGATAGGAAATCATAATGAAAAGAGAAATGAAAACTTCTATGTTTTCTATGTTATAAACAATAAATTTTATTGTATAAATTTGTAAATGTCCGTATAGGACGAAACTGCAGTAACGTTAGTTACAAATAAAAGTGGTAAAAAACATAGAAATTTTCATATACAGCAAATTGAAGCTGTCCAAAGAAAGTTTCTTTTCTTCTAACCATTTCAATATTATATAATTGAATACACGTAGACTTTGTGAATCATAAAAAATACAGTTTTGAAATATGGTAGTGCACCCTGTTATGGTAGCCACATTTTATGTCTTGTTCCATATGGAGCCCCGTTCAATAAATTCGAAAACTCATGCCGAAGAAATCTAATATATTTTCTTCCAGTGAGATACCCATCCAAATATACGGACCAATAACTCTTTTTTCAAAAAGTCCACCCTAAACATTCAGCGACCACCGCAGTTGATGGTTCAGGCAAGGTACAAAATGGGGATTTCCGTTGCATGATAATGCATGTTATGCCGATTCACATTTCCATTTTTATGGCCCCATCGGCAAAATTGAGCACGTTTTCCAAAATCTCTTCCTCTTAACTCTTGGATCGATTGCATGTGGTAAGGATGAAATTTGCTTGCTCGTATCATTTGAGACACGCTTTTTCGAGAAAATTCTAATTCCCTGCTCAGGTCTTGATTACTCACATGGGGATTCTCAACAAGGTGAAGAGCAATTTGAAGTGTATTCTCTTCATTACCAGTTCTTTCAAATCTTGTTTTCAGAGCATGAAATGCCCTTCCATCTGATTGTCTTCTTTCGGGGAACTTCTCTTTGTAAATCCTAGATGCAAGGAGACCGTTTTCATGACTCAACCCCAAATCATAGACCATTTGCACCATATCTTTGAATACATAATTCATAATGAAAATGATCCAATCTACACACGAAAGAAACTTCAACACATGGTGTTATTGACAAATTCCGAGATTCAATTTTTCAATGTCAGTCATGGATAACTGGGTTTTGAAAGAAAAAATCAGTATAAATATTCTTCAGGTTTTTTACGCATTCCTTACCCTTGAAACCGCTGATAACTATCACTAGATGGTACGAAAAATGCTAATGTACTAGCGATTAGTTCTAATATTCAAAAAACAAATTAGAGTAAGTGAACGTAAGAAAATACTAAAACTTGGTATAATTTGTTAAATGTCAGTTTTATGTATAGTATACCTATGATAAAAAATGTTGTGAAATATTGAAACATTTCAAACAAATGAAAAAATACAGGGTACTCTATTTGAAAAAGTTGAATGATGTCTATTTGAAAATGTATGAAACTTGACCGGTTTTACCGAGCATCCTATATATTGTTACCGAAAGTTGAGATTCCAAAAATTATCATAGTGATGTTGACTAACTATTCCTCAAAAATATCTACTTGATTGCTGTAGACATGCGGGTGGTGAATCACCCAATATGCGAGAAAATAATTTTAAAAGATATTATTTATCGATATGACTGCACAAAAAATTGAGCAGTTCGAAAAATTGTATTACCTTGTATAACATAAATAGCAATGCAGTGGAATAAATGAGGTCAATATTTATGTGGAGATTATGAATAAGATTTTTAATGAGTGAAATGGTACTTATAGGGGAGATAGGGTTCAAAAGTAACGGGTGGTCGAAAGTAACAATTGCTGTCTAGATTTATCCAATGGACGAAAACCGCTTCGCCTAAGTCAGGCGATAACCCCCCTCAATTACATTCAGTTAACACGTACGCCACGCGCTTATAGGCTGTGTGACAGGACGCTACGTGTTTTAACAAGTCAAAATTGAGTTTTTTATGTATTCCCATTAAATGTTTACGTAGTCTTGAAAGGATGTTAGTAATCTGAATGTTTGCATATCCATTCTTGATTAGAGTGATCGCATATTGCTTAAATTCAGTTTTGTGTAGCACGTTCCATTTTGAGGTTATGTTGCACGTTTTGACAAAATTTTGGACTGTTACAAAAGTAACATAGCCTTATGGGTACGAAAGTAACTTGTTACTTCTGTACAAGTTACAAAAATAACTGTTACCACTGAACGAAAAATTACAGACATGGAAGTGTATTGAAAGCAGCTGAATATGATGCAAAAATCAAAGGCTTGGCAAAAAAAATGTAATTTTTGCCATGTAACATTATATAGATTTATAAAAAAGCTCAAGTTGTGGGCTATCGTTGAGTAAACCGAGTTTTTGCTATTAATGAGGAATGTAATTCACGTGACTATTTAATAGAGTGCTCTGCAGTTTATTTTGGGTTACCTCCATCTGAAGTACGTAAACTGGAGTTAAGGATTAAAAATGGAAAAACATATCCTGCAAAATAGAGCAGTAGTCGAATGGCGAGTAAGGAATGGTTGACCAAGTTTTTTAAAGCAACACCCAAGCCTGTCTTTGAGATGTCCTGAAGCAACAAATCTGTTGCGGGCTTCAAGTTTCAACGAGCATAATGCGAGTAAATTTTTTGATAACCCTACTGAGGTAATAGATAGGTATCAATTCGAGCCATATCTGGAATATGAACGAGAAAAGAGGAAGCGCTGTCCAAAAACCCAGCAAAATTGTAGCTCAAAAAGAATTAATTAAGTAGGTGCAGTAACCTCAGCAGAGCGTGAAAGATTAGTAACTGTTGCTGTTGCCATTATTGCTCAAGAAGGACATATCCTGCCTTTTTTGTATTGCCACTGAAACGATTTCAAGACCACATAATACGCGAGGGTACTGTTGGTTGTACTGGATGGATCGCATATATCTATTCAAGCTCTAGATTCTTGTAAAGAAAACGGAATAGTACTGCTATCGTTTCCACCTCATTGCACACACAAACTCCAGCCTTTGGATAGAGCAGTATTCATTACATTCCTGGGATTGTTAGAGAAGCATTTCCTCGTTTTGTCACTGATAGAAATGTAATGGCTTGATTTACCTGTACCAGCATAGAAATATATTTATTGCTTTTGACTACGCGTCATCATCTGTGACTAACCGGCCGTTACAAGTTGATAGACAAATTCCACCAAATGATGTGTTGACCAGTTCTGACGCCACGTCATCCATTTAAGTTGATCCAAGTACTCCAGTTGGTGATCTTCCAACATCAATTTACCAGACTATTCACCGTACAGATAGCAATGATTTGTCAAACAACCACCGGCTGTTCAAAATATACCGGACTCGATCTCTGCTGACACTGATTCTCTGTTAGCTAACTCAATTTCTGATCAAAGATCCGAGAAACATCACTGGCAGGACATAGCGAACAGGCAAATTCTACCTACCCGTTTAATTTATCACCTAAAGATCTTAGGCCTTCACCACAATCGGGTCCGAGGGTCGGACACTCCCGAAAAAACTTACTTGAACAAGAACACCAACAACCAACTAAATCCCAGGAAATGGTATTGCAAACTGATGCTGAAGAAGGTAAGAGAAAATTGATATCTGCAAAAGGAAAGGGAAAAAGAAAAAAGACAACGAAGGCACCAAAAGAAAAGGAAAATAAATCTGACGACGATGATTGCCCCACTCTTGTCTGTTTAGAAACGTTTGCCAATAGTCAGCCAAATGAACAATGTATCGAATGTAAAATGTGGTCCCATGTGGGATACGTGGGAGATGATAAGAATTATGTGTGGCAAAATTGCGATTCTGAGTAAGAGAATAGTGACTGAATTATAAAATCTGATCATAAAAAAAGGATCAACATTTTTCTAAATTGATCTCATTACTCAAACTGAGATTGATTTTTTTTTGATTTGTTTTCTGAAAATATATAAGTTTTGAACATTCAAAATACAGAAATTGATTTGTGTTATTGATACAAAGTCTTTGAATAAATTATTTATTTATTTACCATGTAATAATATTGTATTCATTACCAACCCTTTCGCCTTTTTACTTTCGACCTGCCTACATGGTCGAAAGTAGCAACTAACGTTTTTTTTAATTTATGTTATTATTATAGAACACACCATAATATAATACATCGAGTAACAAGTGTAAAGAACATAAACTGAATTTATTCATGATTATATTAATCTAATGACAACAGTAACACCCAGCTAAAAATGAAGGTAAAAATGCAAAGTGTTACTTTTGTAAACGGTCTCCTCTACTTATGTGATACTAACCAGTTTTGGGTAGTTAAAATGGTCTGAATGTCGCTTCGAGCCAGTGAAAAACAATATGACAATCATTTGGACAAGATATACACTATACGACAGCTTTACCAATACTTGGAACACAGGTAACGAGAGCCATTCGTTTATTTTACCTAAAAAATAAAAAGTTACTATTGACCGGAAAGGACAGGAAGAGAAACAACAAAATATATCTCAATGAAATTCATTGAGAACAGGGCTATGTTTTCTGATGGAAACAAGGAAAATAGTAATTGCTTGAAGAGTTTAGGCTCCCACGGGTGATAACTGTGTCAAAACTATTGTACAGGTTCATTGGTGGGATCTGTAGCTTTTCATTTCGAACATTTCGTCTATAACATCGGTCTCGCATACAACGTGAGCACCGTGTCCGTTGCCTTATTGTTTTTGATGTCTACCACAGCTGTGGACTCAACCTGCAGATTACGACCAACAATCCCGAAAAATTTTTTTGACAATTATGAATACAATTTGGGTAATCAGCTCTACATCATATTTTTCTTCAACACATCGTTCACGCAATTCCTTTGCATTCAATATAATCTATTAAACGTAAAAACACTGAGAGAAGTGAATATTTTGAATTTTCAATCAAAATATTCATTTTTTTGATACGCATATCTCTCGTGTACACAGTCATCAGATTCATTTTGATTTCTGTTCAACCTTCTTCTACAATATTCGCAAAGTAATCTAAACGAAGTTGATTGTAGTCCATCAGATTCGCGAGTAGAGTAGAGGATGCTTTGGTATACGATGCACTTCTCTGATGGGTGTTTTGATCACAAGATGGAAAAACAATACCTACTTCACTATATTTAAAGTATACTACTATACTATCTCAGACAATCATACTGCAGTCTTAGCCTGATCTGTCCTGCATTGACAAGGAATCACACTCAGCAGTCCAGTAATCACTCAATTGATTACTGTTAGATCCTGCCTCTGACTGAACGACTCTATTTGGCTTATTTTGGCATTTCAGTGAGTCAGTCTCAAACTTGAATGGTTCGAAGGTGGTCAGAAAAACATGTTTTATTCTTTCACAAAGTACACCGGAAACGATTTGATCTTCACAAACTATATTTTCAAACATATTATGACATGTGTTGCTATCACAGTAGCTTTTTCGTAGTTAATAACATACTACAAACTAATTCTTGACTCTTAGCTTTTATATACCTCACGTAATGACCAGTGAGAATTTCCTACTCAGATACATACTCATTCATAATTACCTAGAGCATCTACTCAACTTTCATCTACCTCAGGTATATCCTCAACTATGATAACTTAGAGCATATTATACCAATTCTACATCAATGACAAAATGACTACGAAGGCTAGGATAATATCGGTTTCTAAGAAAACAATTTCAGTAATGGTGATCATTTTAAGTTGGTCATTAAAAAAAATGTTTGAATTCAAAATTTTATTAACTTCCGTTATTTCCATTAATTTAGCTTCAAATATTTATTCTCTATGTGTGAAATTTCGAACTCTACAATAAAGATACGATTTTCTTCTAAAAGATGATTTGAATATGTTGAACTTGTTTTCTTATTTACCTTCATATGATATTCTATGATATTCCTGGATGAAGTTCTTAAACGTTCTGCCGGTTTGACCAATACCTGTATACCTTAGGACAAGTTCCATAATTTAATGTATATAAATTGAGAGGGTATATTTTTGGAAGGGATTAATTTTGTAAGAATTATTTTTATCAAGATGAAAAAGTGGAAGGCCAAAAACTTCCTTCCTAATTAATTCATATACTCCTGATTCCTTGAATTTTGATGTTTTGTCTTTATTGTTTCTGAGGAACTCTCCCAACGTATTAGGTATCTGTTCTATATGCAATATCAATTTCTTGTTTATTGAAAAATGAAGTCACTTTTTCTGTTGTTTGTCCAAAATATGTTAAAGCTCTATAATTTTGATTAGAGAGTTTCAACATATTTTGGACAAACAACAAAAAAAATGGCTTCATTTGCATAGAGAACAAGGTAATACTTTGAAAAAGTTAGTTAAAATTAATAAAGATACATTCTGATTCGAAAAATCATCGATATATAAATTGAATTGTGGAACTTGTCCTAAAGTATATATTGGTCAAATCTGCAGAGCATTTAGTAATCGCATCCAAAAACATCATATGAGCTATGTAAATAAGAAAAGAAGTTCAACATATTCCAATTATCTTTTATAAGAAAATCTTATCTATAACAGAGTGTTCGAAATTTTACGCATAGAAAAAAAAAGGTTTAAAGCTTAATCTTTTGAAAGCAATAGAAATTAACAAACTCAGAAATTAAAACATTTTACGGAATGACCCATGTTATTCACAATGAAAAAGCTACTGTTATAGCGAAACATGAAAATGAAGTTTGCGAAGATCAAATCGTTTCCGGTGTATTTTATGAAATTACTATGGATCTTCATCAAGTAACGGGCGAGTCAATTTGAAAAAAACGTTGTAATTCAGAGTGCTAGCAGATGTGGCATTTCTGTTATTAGTGTTCATTAGCAAACTAGGGGTGTCTCAAAAAATACTTCGGATGAATTTCGATCTGACTAAAAAGGAATGAGAAATTTGGTTTTGTTATTTAATGTATTTCAATCCACCTTCTGAAAATACAAACACATGGACGACCCCAAATAGAAAGTAACCGGATGGACTTAAAGAGATATAAGTAAAGGAAGGTGGGGGAATGGCGTTCATGCGGGTAATGGCGCTCACTGCCATTTATCCAGAAAAAGTGAATTTAGTTAAACGCGATATGACAACGGTGTGCGCTACGCTGCTTCAGTGCGGAGAATTACGAACGACGATAGTTTATTAATCCAACAAACCAGTGTCGGTATTATCCAAAATATGTTGTGCCAATTTTCGATCTAAAAGTGTGCTGATAAACCATCAATCGTAAGTAACGCATATTCAAATTTATTTACACAATATAATCATCAATAAGGCTAGTTTTGTATGCTTGTTACGTAAACTTATGCATTAGATTCAATTAGAGTGTTTAAATTTTATAGGTTATAAACGGGATCATGCCGCTCAGTTGAGCCTCATTGCCCCTTGAGTGAGCGACATAAAATGGAATTCATATGCTCTCATTATCCCCTTACACCTGGCACAGGATGCAGCCGCTGGACGTAACAGTATTTGGGCCATTGAAGACAGCGCTTGACAGAGAAATGGATGTTTTCATGAAATATAAGTAGGCCCAACAAATTACCCCGTATTACTTGGCATCCCTTTTCCACAAAGCTTACCTATTCACGTATAGCCACAGAAGAGAAAGCAATAAAGGGCTTTGAAGAATATATTCTATTAAGCCAAATGTATTTACTGAAGAAGATTTCCTGGCGTCTGATATATTGAGAGATCCTGAAGTTCCAGAGGAAGCTGATGCAGCGCAAGAAAGAAACAAATCATGTCCAGTTCCAGTTGCTTATGATGAAACTAAGGAAACTCCTCCTGTTTTGAATGTGAAATGCAATCCATAGAAGTTATGTCAATTCATGAGGTAGAAAAAGCTTTCAAGATAAAAACAACACTATGAGATTATCACTTCATCACCATGTTTGAAGTAAAAGAAAGGCCACGTGCCAATAAAGCCACGAAATAACCAAAGCCATCTGCACCAGCTATGAAACGTGTCAAAGCTATAAGCGATATAAAAAAAGCAGACGATAAGCGGAAGTTATGTTCAAAAGACTCCTTATCTTCTGATGAAAGCATAGACGACAATAATCTATGTGATGATGATGAACTAGATGATGCTGATCCAAAAGCGTTCTGCTTTATTTGTAATATATTTTGTAAGAACGGGGAGATGTGGTGCAGGTACACAATGTGTAGAAAATGGATGCATCAGAACTGTAGTGGTTGCTCAAAAGTAAAACAATACGTTTGCGATTTCTGTCGGGAATAGAATGACGTTTAATGCTTAATTAAATGGTAATTATTTTAGAGCACCAATTAGCCCCCATTTCGGGGAAAAGCCGCTCACTATATAGATACCTCAAGTGAATTTTTTTGGTGAACGGATTATCTTTCCAGTTTTTTCTTTGTATTAACCAAAGTACATAAAATAAATATCATTATGCTCATCTCAGATTTTTTTAAATTTGAGTGGGTGCCATTCCCCCACCTTCTCTTATCTGCCCAAAAACATTCAAATAGTCTTCATGGTCATTTCGTAGATATTCATGAGGAATAATGGTACATCAAAAATTCGAACGATGTGAGTCATATTTTCATTATCTCACCTCCATGTCCGGTGCTACAGAGAAATACAACACTTCCGGTCACAATTGCCCATGCGGGTCTGGCGCACGAGTTGAATAGACCAGCTCTAACAGAATCATAATTGGTCCCTGTGAAAACCTGATGAACCGCTATAAGAGCGCATAAAGCGGCAAGCGTGGAAATCCATAAAAATAAATTGGTTACCTGAAAAGTAAAGATAATTTCTTTATATTCTAAATCTCTCCCACTTTCTGAACTTTTCAACCACTCAATTGATAGAGCAGTTGAATAACTGTTATTTTCAATCACTTTGTGAACTTCTGGGGTTGGAATGTTCTGATAAGATTTATAAAGCGACACTTGTACTTTTTTGGTTTGTGATCATGGGGAAAATACTTTATTTTTGAAGCATATACCTGAGCTGTCCATGAATTAGCTTTGGTTTTAACATCGAACGAGATGTTCAGAAGTTTATCACCAAATTGAGATCCGTTCAACAAAACATAGCAAGGAATACGTTATAACTTTATGATCCCCTTCATGAAGTCTCCTTATACAACATCGAAGATGTTGCCTCATTAAATCATCTGACCTATTTCTACCATGGTCGTGTGGTCTGAAGTTGGGGATTAGGAATTCATTATATTCTTTCAAGACGATGCTTTCATAATTCTATCCTGTTGAGTTGAAAATCACAATGGCACAAGACACTGCTGACATCATACACTGCATTTCGATAATGTGTAATCACATCGGCAAAGCTGGCTTTCATGTCTGACGTTTCATCCACTACGACGGTATATAATCAAAAGCGGTGAAGCAAAAGTCATAGTGTTGATTTTATCCCCAGCAGATATTACATCGTTCGGGATTTAGACCTTTTGATCGAAGTTACGGAGAACATCTAATACTCTATGAGTAATGAGAAGTTTCGTTTATATGGAAACTAATTATTCTGCACCACTATGTACTCGTAGATACGAATTAATAATTTTGATGTAGTACTCCTTTTGCATCAAAGTCACATGACAGTCGTCGATGAAAGCACTCGAATGACCTATAAATCATCATCTCTCGGAGAAATAAGTCCAGCAAAAGTCATAGTGTTGATTTTATCCCCAGCAGATACTACATCGTTCGGGATTCAAACCTTTTGATCAAAGTTACGGAGAATATCTAATACTCTGTGAGAAATGAAATATTTCTTTCATATGAAAACTAATTATTCTGCACCATTATGTACTCGTAGATACAAGTTAATAATTTTGATGAGTTTACAGTAACATGACAATCGTTGATGAGTATTCCACTCTGTTAAAATATCTGTTCTGATTACAAAAATAATAATACCTTTTCTACTTTAATAGTAGGACGAAATTCAGCACAGAATTCAGGTTTTGGATATGATGAATATTGTGAGATTGTGAGACGGTAGCAGACAGTATGCAAAAGTTTATGAAGTTCTCACTTCTATTGAATCAATACTGTTTTTTATTAAAAGAAAATTTCGACATGAGGCTCATCAATCATCGTTAATGTTATTCGAATTATTTAATAAATATGAATTCACATTTTTTTCTGACACTAGTGCTTTCTTTGAACAATTTACACGTGACTAGTGTTCAGTGAGTAGCTTTGTGATTATTCTGAGCAAATCCCTGCTATTTTAAAGGTGTTTGAAAATACTTCATAATGGATTTCATTAGTTAGGACTTCAATTGTCTAATATGATATAAAATGATTTGAAATCCCTAAAAGAATCAATAATATTATAAAAGGATAGCTGAAAATAACAATTATTTCAAGAAAAAACATTTTTACGAAAATTACAATGAAATAAAATACAAGCAACAATTGAAAATTGAACAATTAACAAGAAATGAAAATTGAAAA
>WOGO01004155.1:0-13540 GCA_015342085.1 Leptinotarsa defecta | reverse complement strand
GACTGATGGAATGGGTGTCATGAGAAGATGGAAGAATAAACGCAATAAGCCCAAGAGGCTGCAGTGTTTTCTGGAGACTTGGACTAAATGGACAAGTCAGACAGCTCCCAAGGGACCAAAAAAAAGCTCGCGCGGCACCCACTTTGAACAATGCTCTCGAGATATAAAGCCAACACGTTCTTTTGATATCTTTACAATGTCAGCTAACTCACACAACTTCACTTTTCGATCATTTAAAACGATTTTATGAATTTGTTTTCTGGTGTTACTGTCTCATTTAGACATCTACTGCGTTCTGCATCATCGCTCTCTACAACCACGTTTGAAGTCAGCAAACCAACGTTTAATTGTTATTGATGGAGCGGAGTCCTTATAACACTTTTCAAGCCATTGTTTCGCTTGAATAGTATATTTTTCCACCAAGAAGCAGTGTAAAATTATAACATGAAATTGTTTTTGATTCATTGTTTTTAAAATAACAAAAGTAGTGTCACTCTTAGCACAATGACTCGCAAACTCATGAGTTGAATATCATGAAATTTCAACAGCTTTCTTTTGAAGGTTAGTACTATCCAACGATTATGGACATACTCCATAATCGTTAGGTACTACCTGAAAAAGCGATAAATGCAATACGACTAGCGCCATCTATGTGTTAGGCCTGAGACCTATCAGCCCATGTATATTTGAAAGCCTTGTTCTCATATTTATTCTGGTATTACACGATATTTCAATCATAATCTTAAATGACAAGTTTTGTGTTAAATGGAGAATTAGAGAACTATGGGGGACGAAGACGAATAGAATATTAACATCAACTATAATATTCAAATGAATGTGCAACAATATAATATCTTCTCAGTAAAAACACAAAAAAGACCCCCACTTTATCTATTTCAAAATGTTCACATCAGCAGAGAGCGACGAAAAAGTTGTGAGTAACATTGACAGGACCATACCGAAAAGTGTTCATACAGTCCAGCAAAAAATATTGAAGAAAGGATCGTTGTTTTTTTAAACAATAACTATGGAGACATTGATTATTTTTCTACTCCCGTTTGTGAAATCCATTTTCATAAATATTTGTATGTGTAGTATAATTCCATGCCCAAACATATTAACAACCTCACAATTAACCTTTTTCCTGAAGTACGAAAAGTAACTCACTAGCAGCGCTAGTAGTTCGGTAGGGACAAACACTGCCTAATCCTCATATAAACAAATGGTAAAATACAATTAAAAAAAAGTTTTTAAGGGAAGAAAATGTTCCTGGAGCAAAACTGAAATTTCCAATTGTAAAGGATAACAATATGAACTTTAAAACGTTGGCTTGCATGCCGTAATTTGAAAGTAACTGGAAAAAAGTGAATTAATAGGCAGGTTAATATACAGACTCAAAAGAGTAGCGGTAGATTCAAACTGTAGGTAATAAAAGAAATTTAAAATAATTATGAATTTTAGATTTATTTCCGAGTGAAATATGAATCAAATATAGATGTTAATGAAATAGATTTCATTAAATAAACGAATGAGGTTATATCTCATTCTAAACAATGGTAATTAACTATGAAAAATTTACTATTCATTTAATGTTTAGTGTATACATATAAATATTTATTTATTTTTTGCACTATTAAATCCACTCTCCTCGAAGCATATATCAATTTCTATATCTAACCTCATTATTATGAGGTTTTATAAATGGTATAAAAACACGTTTTCTTCCGGATATCGATTATCCGACGTACAATTCGCAAAACAGCAATACTTGGTTGGCATTATACTAGCACAAAATAACTTTTTATATCAGATTTATATTTTTGAATAATAAATTATCATTACGTAAATAACACTGTTTTACATGTGAATAGTGTATGTTTGTCCCTACTACTAGTGCTGCCTCTCGTGGCATTTTCGCTGTATTATTCTCAGCAAAAAAGGCTCATTAGAAGTCTTATTATCTTATCTGATTTTTTTCGGTATATTTGAGTGTTGAAGGTGCCAGTATTATGTGATGAATTACATTCATGTTGATATTATTATTCACTGCAATTTGTTTTATCAGATTCAATTCCTTATTAAAATTCTCTGTGGACATTGGTATATTGAGTCTTTGGGCCATACTGTGGTAAGCTGCTAATTTATGTTACTGTGGGTGATTAGAATAGTTGTTTATATTTGTCTCTGTATAGGTTGGTTTGTGGTAAATTATGAAATCCTGTTTGCTGTTAATTTTTGTAAGTGTGAGGTCTAAAAAATTTATAGTTCTAGTTCTATTGTGAATTTATTGTTTCCATTAATAATTTTGATATATTGGCTATCACATTGTCAACAGAGCTATACCAGTAATTACATTTTTGGAAAGTTGCATGCTGTTCTATAGTTTTAGCTAGTTTTAGCAGTGTGTAATATTCATTTCTACCGAGGAAGCTACGGTGTTAGCAAATCATATATAGAAATGAAAAATGATTGTGAAAATTGTTAAATTAATATCATGAAGAGTGTTATTGATTTTCATCAAGTAACCGGTCAATCCATTCATAATTTTCATTTCAGATCACAATAATTTTTTTCTTTATAAATTAGCATCCTTGTACTTTTAAATTTCAGTACCCGTTTGTTTTCAATATGTTTCTAAACACTCCAGGATGATATCTTTCCATGGTCTTT
The DNA here is from genome assembly GCA_015342085.1 of Leptinotarsa defecta. Classification (NCBI taxonomy): domain Eukaryota; kingdom Metazoa; phylum Arthropoda; class Insecta; order Coleoptera; family Chrysomelidae; genus Leptinotarsa; species Leptinotarsa defecta. The sequence goes on along the minus strand of WOGO01004155.1, from coordinate 10,870 downwards.
AATGATAACACCATGTTTCTTGATACCATCTCTTAAATTATCACAAAGCTTCAAAATATTGCTATTTTTTTCACTTAGACCAATAGTTCGAACATCTTGTCTGAAATTGTTCAGAATGTCTAGCACTTCCGTGAAATGTTCTGACACAGTACTTTTCATATAAAAGTTTAATCCAAATAAATTTAAGACATTCAATAAGTAATTTTTTACGGCACACACCGACGCTAAACCATAAGAAATATCCGATGATGCTGTGGTGTGCATCATGGCATTTGTAACTGAAACTAATTCATTCAATACTTTGATGACAGAAGGAGTATCAAAATTATCGCATAATGCAATATGTACTTTAGCTACAGATTGACATAATAGTTCGTTTAATATATCACTGTTCACTGTGCCTTTCAAATAACCTTTCTCATATGCATCACATGAGACGAAGAAGTTTTTGTATGTGTTGTAAATATTTTCAGCTGTAATCAGTAATTCAGAACTATACTCCATATGGTTTTGATAGGGTGACATGATGCAAACCATTCTAAATATGTCAGCAGAAACTTTTTTCAGCATATCCCGAATTAATATTGTATTTCCTAGGGATTTGGACATTTTCTCGGAAGGGCAAACATTGAGGTGACCAGTGTGCAACCAGTAGTTTACCCACTGACAAGTGTTATGAAGTGCGCAAGATTGTGCCTCCTCATTTTCATGATGAGGAAATCTCAAATCAACTCCTCCAGCATGAAAATCAATACTTTTACCTGAAATAAAAATTACAAAATAAGATTAGTCTTGAAAATATAAAACATCTATAGTTAGATATTTTAAAAAAACCCTTTACAAATAATTAGTGTGCATCCATTTAGTTTTCATGATAAAAAGAGCAAAAATGATGCAATCTTCAGTTTTCTAGAAATGACAAATGATAGTTTTAATAAATATCTGGCTGTAGTTTTTTGTAATGTATCAATTATAGAATAGTGCTGCAGAAGCTCCATCATTATGGATTCAAGAGTATGGAATACAAATGGCTCTTACTTATAGAAGGAAGTCAATTTGTCAGAACATTGACAAACTTTTCTATATTAGAATACCCCAACCATTTTCTTCATTACATAAATGATCTCATTTATATAATCATACAAAGGAAATTCAGAATATTCTCTGATGATACCACAATTTGGTAATTCTGTGGCATGAAAAAATATAAACAACCTTCAAGCAGTGTGATCTTAAGACACTCTGCTTTTAGTAGACACAACTTTTGAAGATTGTTTGGGGGTGCCTATAGATGGAGCACTAAAATTTGAAACCTTAGAACCCTCCCGAGTAAATTTGCCTCAGGATGTTATGCTCTCAGGATGGTATCAAATGAACTACTTTTCCAAATTGTCCAATTTACCAAAATGTGCATCTATAAATTTACATTTAATATACACAATAGCATTTTAGCAGTTGTTCAATGCTATTTTTATAATACAAAATGTATATTTACAAAGCAGAATTGATCTTCATTAAAAAAAAATTATATTGACACATGTTAGTATTTATTCTAGAAACAGTTTATACAAAACAAGTTCCAAACATACTGAGGGTAACAGAACATATGTAACATGACAAGCTGATTAGCTTAGAATGCCAAAGCCAAATTCGACAGTGATAAAAAATTCTGTGACTCACAACATTTTGAAAATTCAAATGTCAGAGTGCTTGGAAGTTATGACAATATAAAATATGTACAAAATACACCAATATCATCATATACAACTAAACCCTTTGAGGAACATTTGATTATCAATATTTCTCATTATTTTTAAAACAAAACAATGTTGAATTTTTTAATTATAACTTCTCCAAACTATACTCATGAAATGAAGTAATGCAATTGTAATAAGAACCTTGTTTGTATGTTCATGTTTTAGTTGGATTTTCATCTTTGGGCATCTTGTTTTATATTCATGTTTGTTAACTGTTGAAGTGTAGAAACTAATATATGCAATAAAATAATTAAATCTGAGGTCCAAGTTGATTGTGTTACTAAGTTGCTTGATGTTTTTCTCAATATAGATGATCAGATGCTGCCTTAACTTACTTGCTTTTCCTGAATCCATGCTAAAAAGAAGTTGGTGAATTGAACTTTTGCCAAAAATTATTGAAATATTGTACACAACTGGCTCCAAAAATGAGGATTACAATGTTTTTTGACTATATGTGAGATGTCAATTTTTTTGGAAAGGGAGAATGATTACTTTTGAAAGTTCTGGAAATATTTCTCTTCGATACAAGCGTAAGTTTATCCCTGATAATAATTACAAAATTTTCGTACTATGAATTTAATTGAAGTTGTGTTTCACCAGTTGTACTGTAGTTCATCCCCAGTCCAACTGATGAAACCACCCTGTAGTGAAACATGTCTTGAATTGAATTTATAGTGTGAAAATTATGTAATTTTTATGATGCATAGTGTGATTAATTTTCATCAAGTAACAGGTCATGAAATAGACATTACAAGTAAAATTCAATCAAGTATTGGGACAATCACCCACATCCAGGGCAGCTGCACACTGTTAGAAATTATCAATTCATTGAAAATCACAGTACCGAAAGTAAATCATTGTATCCTATTTTTAAGTTTCAAAGAATTACCTAGAAAATGGGATGCGAGGGCTGAGCACTCTATATGCCAGCCTGGCCTTCCTTTACCCCAAGGGCTATTCCAAAATGGTTCACCTTCCTTACTATTTTTCCACAAAGCAAAATCCAAGTTAGATTTTTTTACATTACTCTCTTGGTCTGTACTTGACAAGGAAATGTTCTGCAATTTCCCATAATGTTGGAACTTTTCTACACTGAAGTATACAGAATTATCACTTCCTTTATAAGCTTGGCCATTTTCTTCCAGTTTTTTTATGAAATCGATAATCAAACTGATGTGGTTAGTTACTCTAAGAACAATGCTGGGTTTGTTGATTCCAAGATCTTTTAGATCATCCCAAAATTCTTTTTCATATTTTTCTGCTATTTCCTTGTATGAGTATTTGGAATCGTTTGCTTTCTTGATGATTTTGTCATCGATATCCGTTATATTCATTACGGTTACGAGATTACAATTGAAATAGTTTTTCAATATGTTTTGTATAATATCTATTTTAACATAACAACTTGCATGTCCCATATGAGATGAATCGTAAACGGTAGGACCGCATGTATACCATGTAACTAGTTGTTTATTTCTTACAATCACAGGTTCTTTTCTTTTTGTTACACAATTATAAACTTTTGCACCAATGTCCAAACCTTTCGGAATTATCCAACAATGTTTTGCTCGAATGTTTTGAATAACATAATTCCCATATTTCAAAAATAGTTTTTTTAGTGAAAACATTTTATTTTTTCATATTATTTCATTTCAAAATTGCCTCTCATCAAAACAAAAATCTTATTCCGAAAAACTGAGGTTAACATTAACATCAGCAAATCAGTGTGATAACAGCATCTGGAAAAGAAATCACAGAACATGTTTAAAGAAAGTGAGAGGTGAGAGGTGAGGCTTGCAAGCCTAAACAATAAAAATAACAGTGAGTTGACATTTTATGGATTTCTACGAGGGTAAATTTAATTTTTTTCCAATTACCAATTCACAATCATAGATCATAGTAATTACACTACTACTTCTTTATATTTTATATCAAATATAACTGAAATTCTGCAGTCTCAGCAAGTACTTGGTATTTCCAAGAATCCTACAGAATTACTTTTAAATAGTTTTTGAATTAAAATTAGTGAAATTACATTATTCTTTTGTAAAGCCTATTTGTAATAAATTTGTTAAGTAATTAAGAGCATTTTATTTCGACTGACACCTATAAAACATAGAGATCAGTGCTATAAAAGCTATTCAATTATCTAATTGCTTGAAGTTATTTCGAGTTTAATTTGCATGGTATGATATAATTATAGAATAGTAAATTTTCACCACCATTGTGTAAGTATACATGCAACACACACATATACATATATATTTCAAATTTCCCCCGTCAAATTAATGTGCACTTGACGGGAGACATGCACAGTAGAGGGAGCCGTGATGTATGTTTACGTGTCCTCTCACGGCCGCAGCACAGAATATTGTAGATTGTACTGATTGTAGTATTCTGTGACCTTAGTTTCTCCCATTCCACCACAGAATATGTTCCACTTGCTTGGCGAAATTTAAAAAATGAAGCAGAAGTTTAAAGGAGGTTACGTAAGCCTTAACAATAAGTTCTAATTTCATTTCTTTTAAAAAAAGAAGTATACTTTAATTTTTTATATATAATTTCAGTGAACAAATTAAGTTTGAATGTAATCAAGATGTCTTTTACGGCAATTGTTGATGTGTCGCAATAATAGTGCTCCAGCAATTAGTTCATCTAGTTCTGATGACGAATGGAATACAACTTAACAAAATTATAATCGTGAAAACCGAAAACTTAGGCCATGTATTATTAATTATGAGAATGTAATTCATCGTTATTCAGATGAAGAATCCAAAATTCATTTCAGGTACATGGTTTTCTATCACCTATAGATTTTAAAAATGTCTTGACGAATTGCACACGTATATCATACTATAAATTTATGCTACTCTTCAATTTAATTCATTATGTGTAAGTAATTATTTCATTGATTAACTTATGGAATTAGAAATGAATTATGATTGATAAATGACATTTATGTCAGCTTGCCGTCAGCGAAAGTAAAGACGTCATGGGGGACGTTTTCGCCGCGACCACAACGACGGCGGTCGTTTTGTGGAATGGCCTCAGAGTAACAAAAGACAATAGAGAGGCCTTTTCCATCCTCACATTGAAGGCAGCATAACTTTGTTTACGGGAAGTAAGTTGGACCATAAAACAGTGGCGGTTGGTTTAGTTGATAATCGAAGGGATATTATATATTTATAAAATAAATCATTTCAGGTGAAAATGAATCAAATAATGAAATAGTATAAACCCCGTTCATAATGTCGGTCCACGAAGACCCCTCGATACCAATTTTGAAAGAAATCACATAATAACATCAAACCTCAATCATAATTACAAATATTCATGATTTCTAATCGAAAATTCTTAATATCGGACCTCACAAACCGTACCGCTTGTTCATCAAATCTGAGAAAAAATAAAATTTCTACATCTGATCATATGGAGCAAAGTTCATTACTTTTGAAATTAACAATTATCATTGTTTGAAATAATTTAATTTCAACCCAGTAAATCACGCGTTTTATTTTAAAGCCATACATAAATAAAAATCCAGTAGGTGGTAGAAAAACTGGACTCATTTCCATAATTATAATAAACTAAACACAATATCAATTTCCGACCGTTTATTATAACTAATCCGATGTCCGTGGTATCGTCAAATCCTTCGATACTACAGCACTGAACGGGTTGGATGGGAATCTCATCCTATGAGCGGTTGAAGGTCTTCGGCAACTCGGGCGGATCACGTGGTAAGATAGCCTACTGGTTATATTATTCTACTGCATAGTTCAAACTCCAATCGTAGTTAAAACCGAACCTATAAAACAGTCCCTAGTCTTGACCTTGCACCCTCCAGCGCCCTCTCAAGGCTTCGCCCCAGGTGGCTTTTATCTGGTTAGTGGCGATTAAGAAGAAGAAGTGGTTATTTTCGGAACATATCTTTAACGATAAATGACAAATGCAAATGACATAAAAATAATGAGTTTGAGGTTAGGTTAAATGTTACCTTTTATAAAAAGTACCAATAGTGAAAATACATTATGACTAATAAAAAAAAGGTAAATGGTAGTTCAACAGAATCAAGTTCAGGTTCTTCATCGGGATCGTCAAGTTCTAGTTCTTCCTCGGGTGCCTCGGGTACGTCTTCTTCTAGTGACAGTGATACTTCAACGTCTCGGGACTCGATCAAACAACATTCAGGATCAGAAAAAGCAAAAAAGGACGGTCCCATACTAAAGAAATCCCGTAAAAGTATTGAAAATAAAACATCTGCCAATAAGCCTCCAGAGAAAACATCAATTAAAACGAAGTCACAAACATCTAAGCCTGCAAAACTACAGATTAAGGAATGTGCATACACAACTGATGAAGAAGATGTGAAAAAGAATATAAAACGAAAGAGCAATGTTAAACCTAAAAGTAATGCTACCATTACACCTAGGTCTAATCCAAATGCTCCGAAAAATGTTTCTAACACAAAACTAGTGGGAAAATCTATAAATACTAAAGGGTTGCAGAAAGGCAAAGATGCCCCCAAACCAAGAGTTCAGAAAGCATCATCTGCCAAAACTATTGACCCCAAAAAGAAAAGCATTTTTTCCCCTGATAATAGCTCCGAATCTGATTCCCCAAAGGGAGTAAAATGTCAGAGTAAAGGAAACAAAAAAAAACTTAAACCAGAGCCAAGAGCAAAAGCAGCTGCTAGAGCTGTGGAAAAATCAAAATCTGAAAAAAAGATAGAAAAAAATCCATCCAAATCGAAACCAGCACCTGAAACATCAGCTAGTTCTGGGACAACATCTGTAAGCTCAAGTAGTGGTTCAGAATCTGAGAGTAGTGTTGAATCTGCAGAAAATAGCAGAAGAATAGCTAAAAAGCCAGTAAAGAAACCATCAGTTGTGCAAAAAGAAGCCCTTGCCAATAGTGATTCTGAGATTGAAACTTCAGAAAAGTCCAAACAAGTAACACGAAAACTAACAAGATCTGCGAATACAAGGAAATCTAAACATGTGTTAGGCAAAAACGTATACTCAGACACCGATTCTGATACTGAGAGCACAAAACGTTCTTTGTCTCAGTCACCTGTGAAAAAAGCACCAATAGTCACCAAAGGCAAAACAAAAAATATAAAAAGAGAAGATACTAAAAGTAAAAATAGTGAATCTATTATTTTAGAGCAGCGATGCTGTCCTCTTGAAGGTTGTGATAGCATTGGTCACTTGAGTGGAAAATCTGAAAAACACTTCACCCTTGAGGCTTGTCCTACTTATCACAATAAAACTTTGGAAATGTGCAGGCATGAGTTAGAAGAACGGCAGAAAAGGGAGGAAGTTCGTAAGAAGGCTTTAGAGTTTCATAGGAAGACTCCTAGACCTCCGGTTACTCCTGAGCAAAAACAATTCTTGCAAAAGATTAGAGATATAAGGCTCAAGTGTAAAATCGAACCTAGTGAAAATAAACCTTTGGTGGATAAGACTCGTGAACCAGATTTGAAAAACTTTGTTTTGGATCATGATCTAAAATTGTTTCAGGATGCGCAAGCATTGGCAAGTGAAAAAATTGAAGAGGATCTTAAGAACCTTCCCAGTACAAAGGGAACCAAATACATAGAGATGGGCAAATTTGAGATGGAAGTGTGGTATCAGAGTCCATATCCTGAAGATTATGCTCGCCTTCCAAAACTCTATATCTGTGAATACTGCTTGCGTTATATGAAATCGCAGACTATACTTGAAAGACATGTGGTCAAATGTGTCTGGCGCCATCCACCGGGTGAAGAAGTGTACCGTAAAGATAAAATCAGTGTGTGGGAAGTAGATGGCAAAAGATATAAGCAGTATTGCCAGAACTTGTGTTTACTAGCCAAATTCTTTCTGGATCATAAGACTCTATATTATGATGTGGAACCATTTCTGTTTTATGTGATGACTTTGGTTGACAATGAAGGTTGTCATACTGTAGGATACTTTAGCAAAGAGAAGAATTCTTTACTGAATTATAATGTATCCTGTATACTTACTCTACCACCTTATCAGCGACAAGGTTATGGAAGATTACTCATAGACTTCAGTTACCTTTTGACTCGTGAAGAAGGTAAGATTGGCTCTCCTGAAAAACCACTCAGTGATCTTGGTCTCATTTCTTACCGGTCCTATTGGAAAGACGTTCTATTGGGTTACCTGTGCTCTAGAGCAGGTGCTCAGCTGTCCGTTAAAGATATCAGTCAAGAAATGGCAATACATTCATATGATATTGTCTCAACGTTACAAGCTCTGGGTATGATGAAATATTGGAAAGGAAAGCACATTATACTGAAGAAACAGGATGTGCTTGACGAATACGTAGAAAGAGCAAAGAAACGTGTCTCTCATTTGAAAGAAGTAGATCCCAGTTGTCTGAGGTGGGTACCTCCACAGCCCGCTTCGCCAGTCTGAAAAATAGTATTCATCAATTAGTTACTACCCTGTAATTATATTTTGAAATCAAAGAAGTGAAAAATGAATACAAATAACGAATGGCAAAATCACTTTAGCTAGAAATCATAAAATTGATTAGGCCTAAAAATATTGACATGTTCATTTTAGCTTTCAGATTAATTTTATTGAATGTAAATAGTAAGTATGTATACTATGTATATTGAATTAATATGTAACATTATTGATGATCTTATGATTCATTTAGGAAATTATATTTTCAATAAAACACTTTATGGTTTGATTCAGATATTTAGTGCATTTCTTGGAAAAATTGTTTTAAGAATTTTTCTGGACCAAGTTCTCTATTTCAGTATAAAAGAAATGGAGCTCTTATTTTGGATAGGAAGTTCAAAAAAATCTGTTCAAAATCTGTTTTTCCGTTAATCAGCTGCCGCCCCCATACGAATGACAACTCTCAGAAGTTGAGAAACTTGTGCGAGCTAAGGACTAACGAGGTCTTACCTTTTAACGTCTGATTCCTAATTGAAAATTCATAATTATAGCTCTATACAGATTGATTCAAATTAAGTTTCACTATTTCAACTTTATTGGAAGAGTTTCAAAAAATAAATGAAACTTATTGAAAATAACAATTCTAGTCTTTCTGAATATATTATTTATACCTAATGATATGAGGTCCATAAAAATATAAAGTTCACAGCAACAGGTGATAAACTTTGAATGAAAACGAATGAAATTGTTGTTACTACAATTTTATTGGACATAGTACATTGAAAATTTTGTGACAACATTGGCAAAAGTCCTAGACGTTTCATGTACGAAAAAAATCAATATTTCATGTAACATTTGGAATCCAGATTTCTCTCAGCTCACCAATACAATAGGATTTCCTTTCAAAAAGCAACTACTTTTTAGACTCTACAACTAACAATGTCCCCCGGAGAAAAATGTTACAAATTCAACTCATCAAGTAATTTTACGGCGTATTTTTCTCAATGCCACATATGTATTTATATATTTTACCTGACTCCAACAGAAATTACTTTTGATTTTCTTTCACGTGAAAATTTCATTTTAGTGTTAATCACACGTTAAAAGGTAAGACCTCGCACAAGTTTCTCAACTTCTGAAAGTTGTCGTTCGTATGGGGGCGACAGCTGATTAACGGAATAATTCAGTTAGCTGTGAATGAGATATATATGTTTATAACAAAAGTTGATTGTCAGAAAAAGGTCAATAGACGTCAAAAAGGTAAATTTGGTATTTTCTTCTGAAATAAAGTATCAAAGGGAATTACATGGTCCTTTAACCGGATTAGATACTGAAATATAGTATATAGTTCACAAATACGTACTGAAAAGGTAACATATCTGAATATCGAAGAAGACCTGAAAGAAAAAATGCTGGCAAGACCAATAATTTTGATGATTATGTTCGATGGCCGCTGGCATTAGGGAGTAACATTCAAAGTATCCATGACACTGTTCAGTCACAATCAAATATATCTTCGCATCGCAGCAAGGAGACGCAACTCAGCGCTGGAAATTGTCCAAACAACTCCCATAGAAGACCCGAAAGGTTTCGGATTTCATGCACCTACCTGTCTTCTAATAGGGATGGAACTGATTCTACTGGAAAATCGGCAAGGAAATCAAATGAATACAAGCTATTTTCAAAGAGGCTAGAAAGGAAGCGTTTGATGTTGGAGACTGAGGTCGCGAGGACTGAGTAAATGAGGAAAATAAAAAAACAGGCATTCGAATAGCAAATGAGGATTTTAGATCTTCAGAATGAGTTAGCTGAAACTAGAATTGAAGAGAAAGAGCTATGCTTTACAAGAGATATCATTTCGAGAATATCGTTTGCAGAGAGCACAGATGAAGAAAGCATGTTCAGAGGAGTACAGAAAAATGGCATTTCAAAACTATGTCATGTTGTCGCCGATGCCATTAGAAGTGTTTCGAGGGGAAATTGTTGGAATAATCATGCAATTGCTAAGGAACTACTTTTTTTTGATAGCAAACGAGAAAACTGGCCAATTTAACAGGAAAACTGTTGTTTTCTTAGAGGATGAAGTGATGATAATGTTACAGAGGTGCCTGAAAGGAGAAGCTCTTGAAGCGGTGAGGAGTTTGTTATCGCACCCTAAAAATCTCTGGTTTAAATCGAAAAATATCGATCCTACGAAAAAATTGATGGAGCTAAAATTGTAGGGAATTCAATTTTGTACAACTTTGTTCATTACAATTTTTTTCGTAAAATTGAAAATAAACATGATAACAATGATAAGATTCCAGGGTTTAAATCGGGTTTAAATCGAAAAATATCGATTCTACAAAAAACTTGATGGGAGCCAAAATTGTAGGAAATTCAATTTTGTACAACTTTTCTCATTACAATTTTTTTTCATAAAATCGATAATATATGGAAGAAAAATGCCTCTCTATTGTCTTTTGTTACCCTGATGTTTATTCGCTGTTGTTATTATTGTTTTTAGTTTTTGTAGTTGGTTATAAGTAATTTACCGCAAAATATTCTGTAATAACCTTGAATTTCGTTTATATATGAGCGCACGCCTAGGGTAAAAGCCGAGAATACCTACCACAGAGAAGCGACAAAGACGGCCATTTTGTGTCCCTTTTTCGTAGACGCATGCGTCGACTTGGTTGTCTCCACGTCATTCTC
>WOGO01004154.1:0-13541 GCA_015342085.1 Leptinotarsa defecta | reverse complement strand
ATGAATTTGTCCAATCATTGAAAGTGGAATACGTCGACACCATATAATTTTGCCAAACAGAACTGATTATATTTACCCTCCGCTTCAAAGATGGCTCTCTATCGGGGGTAATCCACAGAAATAATTTTCGTACTATTGTGAAAAATTGATTTCTGTTACCGTTTACCTGTTTTACCGTTAATCGGCTAATATTATAGAGATACTTCGCGTATTACTGAAAGTTTCTGAGTTATTTCAAAGACAAGGAATGCAGATTTACAAAAATGGACTCTTTACTTCAGGGACCCACATTCTTCTCGTCATGAGTCGCTTAGTTTCCATGCTAGGGCTTTTTTCAAGAACAAAAAAACGTTTCCTGTCTTTCTCGTGAAAAATGTATTAGTTTTTGATTACTTCACCTGGAAACTTTTCAGTCTTGACTTTTGTCTAATGAAAACTTTCGAAGAGCTTTTACTCCATTTGAATTGGGTCTGTAGATACAACCAATCCACCATTCTTTTTCAATGAGTTTCATATCAACTAAAAGGTAACAGGACAGGACAGGTAACAAACACACAGATTAACCTCTATCTGTATGAAGTATCTTGCATGAGTGCCTGTGGGATATAATCCACTTTTCAGGGTGGTATTAGCCTGGGAAGTAGTTGTCTTCTGGCAGGTATTCACCATAACCTACGGTGTAAGTACTTTGAGAGATATTAATGTTTCCAGAGTTCATTTCGACATATTAATTTTCTTATATTCATGTACTCTTCGATACATTCTTCAAACAACATTCTCTGAGTTATTGGCGATAAACTGTCTGAAAAACTCGGTTTATTGGCTGATTAATTAACACTTTCACTCGCATATAAGTGGAGAATTATTGACTTTTCAAAAAAAAGTAAAGATAAAAAGTTGTTTCCTTGTCATTCTCTAATCTACTTTCGAAAAAACATGTTTCACCCCTGAGAAGGGGTGGCACTCACCTCTGGGGTGAAAACAATCCACGGCAAACTTTCTTGAATATCGGTGCTGTTTGGAAGTATTATATGTTAGTTATTAACTAAACTGGGTACACTTTCATAATATTCTTCAAACGACACTTTTTGTAGAGGACTCTATATTTTGTACTGTTTTTTTACCCCGAAAATTTACCGCGTATTAATGAATTTTGCCTACAAATTGAAAACGAATCAATTGAAAAAATAAAATACTGATACTTAGCTTTCTTAAGTAGTTAACATTTCGGAAACCAATATTTTTCCTTTTCCAAAACCTGTATTCCCTATGATCATTTCAAATTGTGATATTTCTAATTTCTTTTGACACAAGTCAAACGAATGGAATGTTGAGATGTCACATGCAACACGCTATATAAACACACATACAAGATGATTTTGAGAATTCAATTCCATGAGTTCTTTGGTGATAATTTTGGCATGATCCCAGATGATTTTAGAATATGATGTTCCGTTAACCCCAATCCTGCCATCTCTCCACTCTTTATATATTCACGATGTTCATTTTTTCTCACATCTAGTGGTCTTGATGTTTCACCTATGTAACTATTTCCACAGGAACAAAGTATATTGTTGAACAACGTTTCATTCTTTCAACCGTATTTCCGGGTTTAGTTTGTGTCAAAATAGATCTCAGTGTGTTGATGGTTCTAAAAGTTGTTCTTATATTATACTTATAACCGATGCATTTCAGTTTCTCAAACAAACCGGGAACATAAAGTATGATGTTAGTTGTGAGGTATCTGTATTGCTGTTGGATTTGTGGTGATTTTGAGATCTGTATACGAGTATATTGTATATTGCTTTCACCAACTTCATTGAAAGCTCTTTCCACAAACGGCTCCAGATATGCGTGTCAATATTTGATTTTTTCAATTGATTTTTTTCAATTTGTAGGCAAAATTCGTGGATATGACATGTTACTGACAAATTGGACTTTCCAGTAGTTTTTATTACGCAGTAACTTTTTGGAGTGAACTTCTTACACTCCAGCAGATTCTTTATTGATTCATCTTTTATTTTTTCGGATTGTGAAAGATTATAGACCCACAAAACAGTATCAAAAAACTTTCATTAATCAACTTTTCTACCCGCTGTAATCAAGTATCATTCTGTTTCCATTGCTCAATGGTGACCAGATGTTGTTGTTTCCCATTCTAATATAAAGTGTATCACAAAGTTTACGTTAGTTTTCGTTCGATTTCCAGTTTATCTGAATGTTAGAATAAGGATTATCAAAATGCAGTGTCTAAAAATTTTACTTGAAGCTTTTGTATGATTTCAACTTCAACTGTTTGTACTGACTGTTAATATTAATGGAAATATTCATAGATATATTTATATACTGTATTAGAAATAAGTAAGTGTTGATATTTCATTGAACTGAATTCGTTACAGCCATGTGGATCATGGCCTGTTTAGGTTTAGATTTATATCACTTTCAACTATTCTCTCCAAACTATACTAAAGATCAAAAAAGAAAGAATTTCCTGTGAGTACTAATTTCATATCATCATTATTTGAATATGTTTTTTTATGTTCATATTAACATGGAAAATAAAATTGTAATATTGCTGGAGTTTTATCACAACTAACCCGTTATTTTAATACCTCGACACGTGTTTCGATCACGTGATCATCTTCAAGGGGACGATTAATATTTTCCTTAAAAATGATCATTTGGTGATCGAAACACATGTCGAGGTGTTAAAATAACGATTTGGTGTTGGGAAAAACTCCAGCAATCTGAAAGATTGCTCCAGTAAGTGAGTATATATACATTTTTAAATTAAATTTCGAATATAAAAATGTAGGCTTTCACGGTTGTCATCAATATTTTGGTTGGTTTCCGGGTTTAACCGTGGTCTTCTTTGGTTACAATTTTCAAACTTCCCCTCACGTTTGTTCTTTGGAACCATGAAAAACACAAACTTGAGAACTTTCCAAGAGCTTCCATCAAAAAATTCAGTTCACAATGGAATTAGAAGGAAACCTCCAAATCCCATTCCTTGGAGTTTTAGTCATCAAGGAAGATAATTAGATTACATTAGATCAGATTGCCGGGGAGCTGGCCCATGGCCTAATTCACTGCGACCTTTTCAAATCTATTGTGATGCTTCTTGGTTGTTAGAGCCTTTTTTCTAGCTTGATCTCTTTGATGAGACTCCATAGCCTTGAAACTGACTCGTTCATAAAGCTGGAAGCCTCTGATTTATCTTCCCCACATCTTGCGTGTCTCAGCCTTGCTATCGCTTCGCATTGACAGAGCACATGCATTGCCATTTTTCCTCTTCTTGACATAACCTGCATTGGGTTTCTTGTTCTGTCAGACCCATGTTGCTCATATGTTTTACAGAGTCGGCTATGCCCCATTAGTAGAAACACCAGAACCCTTACAACCTCACGGTTGTGGTTTAGCAGGTCTTCCGTGATTCTGGGCGATGGTTTCTTTATGAAATTTTCCGCATGCCTCATTCCTGGGAGCTTCTTCCACCAATCTATCGATTCGGCTCGCATCCCTGAGTTTATGAATGTCTTTATACATGCTTTCGTTACCCCGTAGAAGGCTTCTGTGCCAATCATAGCCGTGGATGCGCGAAGGCAATCAACTAGGCCATGAGCTGTACAGGAAGAAAACTCACATATACATAGATAATGAATCAGACTATCATCCAAAACAGAAACGAACCGTCATCAACACCCGAGTGAACAAAGCTTTGAGAATATGTAAAGAAAGGTACGTCGACGACGAAATAACCTTACAACTGTGTTACAAGCGAACTGCTCTGACAGACACGACATAATCTGCGTCCAAGGGAGAAGAAGAGGAACATCAGAGGTGTCACCAACCAAATCGGGAAAATTAGAAAGAAGAAGAAAATTAACACCGTCTTCAAATCAGGGAAGTATCTGAGATCAGCAAAAGGCAGCAGAGATCCACTCAAATCAGAGGGAGTTTACAGAAATTCATGTGACTGTAGTAAAGTCTATGTTGGTTAGACGAAAAGAAGCATTGGTACCCGCCTAGTGGAGCACAAGCGGAGTTGTCGATTGGGACAGACCGAGAAGTCTGAAGTCGCTAAACATACAATGTCCGATGGAAAACACAAGATCCTGTTGGAAATTACCGAGAGGCTAGCAACGTCGAATAATTATTCAACAAGAAGCCATGGAAATACACAGACACCAAGAGAACTTCAACAGAAAGGAAGAGAGAACATATATACCAAAGATCTGGCACACAGCATTGAAAAGCACCAACACAAAGCCAAGTCAACCAAATCGCGAGGGAAGTACGCGTAAACCCGCTTTTACAGAAAGTATGCGAAAAATCAGCCCTATGAATGGCACAGCAGAAATGAGAGCTTCAGTTTTAGTTGACACGTCAAGAAGAGTACTACGACCATGCCACTGCTGAAGATGACTGCCGCAGTTGCAGTCGAAACGTTTGAAGATTATAACCAGAAAATATCATAGCACAACCCGGAACCCAACCAAAATATTGGTGGGCTCATAAAGACATTGTTCATCTACTAATTTGAATTTCCCGCTGTACGCGCGGTAGTTTCTGAATGGTCAACTGGATGACGGCAAAAGTGAAGGAGTGGGGACGACTACGTCATACGTGTCTCGCTCCCACTCACTAACGTCTCTCTCTGAAGCACTCACCAGTGACGCATGACCTTGAAGTAGGCTTTCATAACATTATTATTTATTCATTCATATTATGTTTTGGATGGAATATGAAAAAATCATTGGATGAATCAACGAGTTATGGAATTCGAAACATGTTAGATTTTTTTGAAAACTAGACAATACGTGTTTTCAAATATTATTATAGTATTGTTCAAACTGAAGGTTTTCAACTCAAAATACATATGGAAATAGATGGTAAAGCATAAAATGTGGTAACTTTTATATACCACATGCCATCAATTCAAATATCTGTAATTTAACAGTCAAGGAATTTCTTTCGTTCTTGATCTATTGGTATCTTCAAACCGTCTTTTCTCAATATCAATAGAAATGAAGTAGAGACGAAATAGGATTTATACTTTAAGGTATTATTTCGTATTTAGTTTCATCTCACAATAAAACTGTAACAGAAATGAATTTGAAAGTGAAAACGAAATATACAAAATTGTTTATATAACCTGTCTTACAAATGATATGGAAATTCCATTTATGTCTGCTTTATTATCATCAACACAGTTTTTGAATGTGGAAAATATTGAAAAATTCAAATTTTTCAGATTATCTGACTCCATTCCTAATAATAATAATAAAAGCATAATAGGATTTTTTGCGAATGAGTAACAATACACGAGAAAGATGAATAGTTATTCAAAAATCACTCCAGTTCATTCCAATAAATGTTCAGAATGTCCACTCTTCATTTCCCGACAATAATGAGGTTTGTTTACAAAATCATTTTTCACATTATCAAATGTTTCTGGGGTTTTTTGTTAGTAGCGCCTCTTCCAATCATGAGCTTTGAAATATACTGCGACTGTGTAATGTATACTTCAAATTTCACAAATTCCTACAAGAAAATATGAGGGCGTCAAATCAGGCCACTGATTTTGATCATTGTCAACTAGCTACTTTTCAATAAACCTGTCGTGACCAAGAGGTATCTCATCTAGCGAAAGAACGCTTATTTGGGTTTGTCAATTACTCAAACTAGTAGACAGGCATACATGGTCCCTTGACAGAAAGAACCCACGTGATCACCAGATATGGAGCATCTAGATGTTTCTGAAGGGATACATGACATCTGAAATATACAATACACAATCGCAGCTCATTCCAGAACTTGTCGATATAAAAGACGAGCTTCCAACGATATCAATCCTGAAAAATTTCAAATTATAGGAAATTGAGTTGTAGGCAGACTTCATTGTAGTCACAGAGTTAATTGTGAATATTTTAAAAATTTATTCTAACAAAATAGAGTGAGTTTTTGAATTAATTTTCTCTTGAAATTATTATCTGTATCTGTAAAGTAGGGAGGGTGAGTGAAGGTCCACAGCACTTCGGCCACATATGACCCATGGTACATCCTCCTGAGTCGTTGTCCTCCTAGGTCATCGTCCATCCTGTCCTTTCCAGGAAGGCGGACAGGTCTCTGGGAGACATCTCCTTTATATCGGCAGGTGTAGGCCAAAACTCGACGAACACACACTCTCTTATTGACGATAACTCCGGACATTCGCATAGGACATGGCTGACAGTTTCATCCTCCTGTTCAAACATCCTACATAGAGGTGTGTCCACTAGCCCCATATTTTGGAGGTGTTTCCTCAGTTGACAGTGATCAGTCAGAAATCCTACTGTTAAGCGTAGATTTTTCATGTTCATCGCTAGATATTTCTTCGGCGCCAGCTTGCCAAGGTTGCCCAGGGTGATCCTGGCAATATTGCATCCTTTGATTTCATCCCATCTCTTTAGGGATTGAGCATGGGTGTGACGTTTGGCTGGTTCCACAATTGCCGGAGTCACCAGGCCGTGGATGCCACTGGGTCATAAAGTTCTTAGTCCATCCGCTTCCTTGGCTAAAGAGTTGGCAATGCGATTACCTTTACTTCTGTCGTGCCCTTTAACCAACCTCAGGATTAAGTTATTATCCACCGAGGCTTTGGCTAAATCTTGTTGGCATTCTGGTACTAGTCCTGAGGTGTTTTTGCCAGGAATATCTTTCCTGGTTATTTCTTTCGTGGTGGTTGAGATACCAGCCATTAAAATTGAGATACCAGCCATTGAAATTATTATATTTACCGATTATTCGCAGATGATGATGAATATAAAACTGCTAATGACCCTAGAATAGACAATCCGATTTTCAAAAATGAAAAAGTGTTGGATAGAGACTCAAAATTCATATCAAACTAGGTATTACAAGATTCCCTTTTTCCATTAAAAAAAATATTGTTTTTCTGATTGACAATTACTGAAAATGATACCTTTCAACTTAAATTCCTTTTCCAATCCGAAGGCGAATGCCGCAGTAAACAACTGCTCATCTGGGTGACACCACACATTGATTATATCCATTACATTATATCCGACAGCCAGTTGTTTGAGTTTTCTCACAGAGGAAATTCTTGAAGATGCCTAGTGGTTTTCTATCAGTAGGACCTTGCTAAAATAAATCTAGTGATCACCTACATACCGGTTCCGGGGTATCATCCCTCGTAAGTGAAGGACAGGTGGAACAAAACCAACAGTCTACAGGATTCTAGTGATTCCATCGCAAATCGACAGATACTGAACCAATCGTTCGTGAAAAAGTCTGATAACTAGCAACAGCACCACATCTCATAAGCTCATCCCCAATCGGGAACGAATGATGTATTCTTATATGCGCTTAATTCACGATGAAATCATTCGTGTACCGGCACAGTGGTGTCTTGGTTTGGTCTGTACCATACTGATGAAACCTGGAAACCTCGAAACGTAATTGACTTGCTGCTGAAAAAACAAAAAACATTTGGAGAAAAAGTTGTGAGGAAACTTGAATGAATAATTCAATGACCATCATGATATCAGGGGGGAAAGTAAATGCTTTTTGAGAGACAATTTTTTAAGTTGATTTTGTATAAATAGGTTTTCCCGATCCTATCAAGAAATTGGTTTCATTAAATTAGAGGCTACTCAGTACTTATAGAAAACTTTGTTTAAATTGTCTGCTTGGAAAACGTCATGACGTGTTCAAGAACTGTTGTGACAAAGAATTGAATAAATAATAATAATGAAAATATAACTGAGACATAATGAAATTTTCATTTCACCTCAAGGCACGTGGAGTAATAATGTTTTGAAGGTAATAACAGAGACGAGTTGATTATAATAAAATTATTTTTATTTGTACACATGTATATCAAAGATCGTTTCAATAAAATATTCCTAAAATGTTTCTTTTCTATATCGAGATCATTGATCAATGATGACCAATGTGATTTTCATGATTACACATACCCTCCTTTAATGTTTACCTTCACACATGATAAAAGTATGTGAAAAAACTGTGATATGAATGACTCCTTTAGGTGGATGGTTTTTTTCTCGAGCACAGAATCGAAATCAAATGGCCAAAGCCAATAACCCCAAACAAACACACACACACACACACATAAACTCTAACAAAAAAAATCCCCTTTTCATTATTTCAAGAAACATATTTCATGTAATATTTATTGGAATGTTCTTACCTGGATGGTCCAGAATTTATTAAACATCTAGTTTTCGCTGAATTTAAGGTGCAAGAAAAAAGACTTGTGTAAAGTCTGATCTTCTCGTGAAATATTTATCGATTGATATAATCACTCAAAGGTTGTCCTTGTTAGTATATATTTATTTATTATAAAAATGTTGTGCCAAAAGTTAGCATATCAACTTTGTTTTTATACTACTCTAGGTAGATCTGAAAGGTTATATTAATAAAACTGTGAACTGATGCAATGTGTTTCAATGATTTTTCATAAATTGAATATACGTGTAAAATAACGGGATACCTGTCTTCCGAAAGGTTCTTTTGCATCATTATACAAAAAACGTGGGAAACTTCTAAAGGAAGGAAAAAACAAAATAAATAAAAAATCTGCATGGAGGTATGTGGATCAGATACAAACGGAAAGGTTTCCACATATTTTGTTTTTTGATAAAAAATAGAAAACCTAAAATTTTTCAAAAAACTAATCTCTCCTGAGAATATCCCATTTTAAATCCAATTGATCACTGCTTCCTTTTCTACTACAACTAACCTTGAGATCACAATTGTCCTCCAAAAATATTTTTGAAAAATCCTTCAATTGAAACATGCTGAATTATTATACTAAAACGTATAAAATTGTTTTTTTCACAAATCGAGTACTAATTTAAATCGTATATTTTTCATCTCAGTGTTTGAAAGTTTTGGTTCAAAAGCAGCTTCAAGAGCCAAACCACGTCCAATCATCATTATTTTTTATTCCCGTTTTTGTTATTATTTGATTTCTCATGATGATGAACGAAGACCTAATATTTCTCAACCATCACTTTGAAACTCCGACATATCCAAAGGGAGTATTGATAACCACTTCCCACACCCTGAGGTGAGTGACCATTGGGTCCGAGAATGGGGTTCACTGAGTAGACACAATGAACTGTGGATGACTCATTGACAACCGCCTGCATTCGTCCCGACAAACTTTCTGAATTACTGATAGATAAAACGAGTGTTGAGCTACATGGCTCCTCCTCAAAAGATGACGCTCAACAAATTGGATTTGGAATTTCGTCACTTCTATCATATTCCTCTAATGGAATTATTTCATTTGATATACATATAAGAGGAGTTACTATGGAAATAATAAATCTTCACCATTGAATTCTAAATAGTAGCATCTAGTCGATCGAACATTTTCACGTAAACAAACAGTTTTGACTGTTCAAAAATGTATCTCACACACTAACAGATCCGATTGAAAACATGAAGACAGCTTGTAACCTTATAATGATGAGAAAAAATTGGAAAACTTGAAAAAATTTTTTTTCAGTTTGAGTCCTTCTCATTCCCTCATGTATCCCTCTAATTGACTAGGAGTTCAGTAACGTAATGCCCATTGACATATTCATTCTGGTTTTATCCATTATGAAACTGTGCAGTAATGTTAGCGCACCTACCATTTTTACAATGAAATTCGATTATCAATTATCGTTTTGCAGTTGAATGAATTATTGCGAGCAAGCTAAGCAGAATTAGTCACTCGAAGTTATGTCATATTGTCAGACCAATGATCACTTATGGTGTAATTTCCTGGTAGCCGAAGGCTTTACAGAAAACAGCCCAGGCGAAGAAGCTCTCTGGCTCACTGAGACTGGATTGTCTGGCCATCAGTGGTACCATCAGTACCATGGTGATCGTTCTGGATCTATCTCTCCACATTTTTCTGAAGAGAGAGGCTAGATGAACTTCATATAGACTTGTGCATCTAGCCAATTGCACAATTCAATTCATTGCAGAGTGCAACAGACTGTTGGTTGACAGTGGAAGTCACAGCATTCTGGAAATGACCTCTGACTTTATGCCTCCAACTGTCAACTATGATATGCCTTAGAAAGTACTGTTCCTGAGTGGAGAAGACTGGATCCTCCGAGAGAAGGAAATATTAAGAGCAGATAGTTGTTGGTTCACAGATGGATCAAAAACACCTTCCGGTTCTGATGCAGGTGTTTTCAGTCGCAGAACGAGGACAGATATATCAACCTACCTAGGAACCTATGCGACTGTATTTCGAACAGAAATTCACGCTATTGAATTGTGTGCGTAGAGATTGGAAGAATTCAACTTTATATACAAGTCAGAATCTTCCAGGATTGGCTCACTTCAAGGCGTTTATTCACCCTTCGAACCTTGATACCAAATAGTTGTTGGACCACAGTAGGGATGAACTACGATGTCTAATAGGCCTTCTTACGGGTCTCTGTCATTTGAATCATCATATTGTAATGAATCTGAAGCCGGCCCCGACCGATATCTCAGCGAGCAAACGCTTGACTCATCGGGAATGAACTCGATAAGCCACCGCGAATAATCTAGGCCAGTGCCGAAACCCCTAGAGAGATCCAGAGCGTTTGTTGACGATATAAAAAGGCCGCTCTCCGTCCCGAGCAGCAGTCGGTACTTAGAAAGTGAATCGTGCGTTTAAGGAAAGAAATCTAACTGTGAAGATAAATTAAGCGTTAGTTGCTAAGTGTTGGACATAAATTAGTTGTGATAGTGAAATATTGTTAAAAATAAATTTGTTTAAGACAGATAATTTATTATTTCGTTACAATATGCAGAGACTCGGACTGTCGGAAGATAGTGTGTGTCGCCTCTGTTTGGAAAATGATGAAACAGCAGAGTAAATACTTTGTGCCTGCCCCGCTGAGAGCCGAATCAGGTTTTTAGAGTTCGGCAGAGCCGTACTCTTACCATCTGACTTAAAAGACCACTCACCATACAAACTAATCGGCTTCGTTAAAAATCTGTGTTTATTTGGTTGAGTGTGAATAGGTGTGAGCCACAATAAAGCCTTGCGGGTTGCGGTGGAGGGTAGAATAGACCCACTCACTTTGGACCTAACTTAACCCCAACCTTTTTTTTTTTGGAACCTCCTGTAGCTTTCTATATTCTGAACATTTCATCGAGTCTGCTTTGTGTCCATTTACTTCACACTTATAGCATCTTTGCACTTCTTGTCATTCTTTCTTCATGGGTGCGGTGTCTCCACATTTATAACATCTTGAGTCTTCCTGTTTTTCGTTACAGTTTCTTGATTTATGAGCTACTTTATGGCATCTATAACATTTCTCAACCTCCTCCACTTTTCTTATACGCCACCTGTTCCATCCGTTTCTTATCCTTATCTTCCTTTCCAGTATTTTAGCAACGTTTTCTCTGATTGTGATGAAGGCATGAGTTCTCTTTCACTTATTTTTTCTGATAGTTTGATTTGCACATCTTCCTCTGTAGCATTTGTTTCCTTTATCAGCACATCTACCTCTTCCTCCGATAGGTACTGTCTTGTCTATGTCCACTACCATAAAAATTTGGGTTCTCTGCTTCATATGTACTTTGACCTCTCCGCTCAGTTCTATGGTCATTGCTTCCCTATTTTCATACTGAAAATACTTGAGGAAGCTATTGTATAGCGAAACACATGTTGCGGTTTTGTAAACGGTCCAGTGAAAATATTATAATAAAGCGTTACTTGAATTACTTACTGATGAATTGTTTTTCTAATAACAGTTATTATCTGCTGTAAGAGTCAAAAATGTAATACTTTCAATGCAATAAAATTTTTCTTTACTTGCATTTGATTTTATAAAGAATAGATATTCACCTTAGTGAGTGAAGTAAGTTACATGTTCTTCTATTCAGTATTAAATTTTTGTGCCCTAATGGTTTGTGTTCAAACACAATTGTTATTGTCATAACGAATGAGTTATATCAATACTATATTCAGTGATATACTAATTGATAGATTTCTTTATAGAAAATGTATAAAAATTATCAATTTAGATATATTAGAAATAAACACAACCAATAAACGGATATAATTCATAAATCAAAGTGGAGTATAAAGATTTGAAGAGGAAGGTAAACTGAAGTCCTCCCCTTTTTTGTGTGAAGACTTCGAGTTTACCTTCTTCTTCAATTTGATTTTTCTCTTGAGTATTGCAAATATCTTCTGCAGTATAAAATATCCCCACAAAAAGTAGGTGAAGTATATAGAGCCTTAGAAGTTAATCCTTTTACCATTAGAAGTTTTTTTGAAGACTTTTCAATCAGATCCTTGGGTAAGTTAGGATTGTCAGTTTTAAAAAAATCTTCAAGTTCAAGTTACTTTACAGAAATTTCAGGTAACATTTTCCATAAGACAGTCTCAAAAAATTGAGGACCATACATTTCTTTCATTAATTATTCCTACTCAGAATGACTTTCATAAAATGTTGAAAGTATGCCTTCAATTATTACCTGAAAATTACCTTACTCCACTATCATTATATTCCTTATAGCAAAACCTAGCTATCATTTATAGAGAAACACTTTTTTTCATTCAAGGTAATGTCAAGCCTTGAGGTGCCATCGTCCTCTGCAATGTACTATCACAGTATTTACAGAAATACTGTGGTACTATGAGGATTCATTCATCACTTAATAAAAATAAATCAAGAAATGTTTGATATGACCTGTTTCTGGTTCCATGCATCACGTGATTTAAAAACTGACTATTGAGAAGAAAAAGAGTCAAATTCGATTTATTTTAAAGTAATTACATTAATTTAGTTAGATTGCTTCCTAATCTAGATTCTAGACATATTATTCATGAAATGTAATGGTATTACACATATTACCTTTAGAAGATAACTCCATGTAAGGAATGTGAATTTATTTGGAATTCTATTAAAACTAGAAACTTACATGGATCAAGTTTAGTGTCAACCTTGGTATTTTATATTGATATTTTACGAATTTCAGTAATTAATTACATACTGGTCACAATCGGGTTAGAATGTTGGAAATCTAGACAGTCCTGGAACTGTCAAAGCAGTTGCCCAATTGAGACATGGAAAGTTCTTCGTGAGTCTATTCTCAATGAGCAGCTGTGTCACTATTTTTTTTTAACCATCCTATAATCTAGAATCGTCCCAACTGAAAACCACAAACTACTCACTCTCTAGAAGTTTCACGCAGATGATCAAGGTCGAAGTCGCTTTTGTAGTTCATTGTTTCGTCCTATAGGGGTCTCTGCAGATATTATAGGTTATGTCGATTGTTGATTGTTTACATTTATCCTTTGGAAGGAATTTGATACGTATTATTTTTATCAATGTTCTCCGATAAGTTAGTTTGTATCTCATATAAACATATTTATCCAGTGTTATTACATTCTTACATTTAATATTTTTTCATCATTCTTAGTGAACTTCGTTTTCAACTATGTCGTGTAGGAAATGCTGCATTTCAAAGTGTTCAGCATCTGCACCGCTACACAAATTTCCAAATCCTGG